>JAMXBD010003757.1:0-104095 GCA_024138025.1 Combretum micranthum | reverse complement strand
GATTTTTTTTAATCCACTGGGGTTTTCTTTCTCTTTCTTTCTTTTTCTTCTTTTCTCTTTTTTTTCCTTTTTTCTCTTTTTTTTTTCTTTTTTTTTTTTCTTCTTTTTTTTTCTTTTTTTTTCTTCTTTTTTTTTCTTCTTCTTTTTTTTCTTCTTTTTTTTTTCTTTTTTTTTTTTTTCCCAACATGCTTCAATTTTCTATTAGTTATTCTTGCAGTGATATTTTCTTTTAAAATAAGAACAATCAATAGACCAAACTGTATAAATGCATTCATTCAGTATTATAAGATGCTCAAACTTCTTTGTCTGATGATTCAAATGGTGTTTGGAAATTTATTCAGAAGAATTTTGTGGGTTAGGCTTCAAAGAATTTCAGGCTTTGATTCGACTTCAGAGAATTTCAGGAATATCAACTTTGCTTATAATTAATTAAAATAAAATCAATTGATCACTTGAAATGACAAACTTTATTGATCAAGGATAATATAACTTTACAGCATCTGAGTTCACAGGATCCTTTAAATTGGGTCCATCCATTTGGGAAAGGATTAATGCTCCTCCCGATAAGACCTTCTTCACTATATATGGTCCTTCATAATTTGGTGTGAACTTCCCTCTGGAATCTTGCACATTTGGCAGCATTTTTCTCAAAACCAAATCACCTTCTTGGAAATTTCTTGGCTTAACCTCTTGTTAAAATGCTCTAGCCATCCTTTGTTGATATAATTGTCCATGACACATGGCGGTTAATCTTTTTTCATCTAAAAGATTTAACTGTTCAACCTTTGTCTAACCCATTCAGCTTCTTCGAGCTCTGTTTCAGCCAATACTCGAGCGAAGGAATTCAACTTCTACTGGTAAACGCTTCAGTTCCATATACCAGGGAATAGGGCGTTGCCCAGTTGACACTCTTACAGAGGTTCGATATGCCATTAATGCTAATGGGAGCATTTCATGCCAATCCTTGTATGCATTGTCATCTTCTCAATGATTCTCTTGATGTTTTTGTTGGCGGCTTCTACTGCTCCATTCATCTGTGGGCGATATGGAGTGGAATTCCGGTGTTTAATCTTGAATTGCTGACATAAATCAGTCATTGCACTGTTGTTCAAATTTGTACCATTATCGGTAATGATACTTTCTGGAGTTCCATATCGAGCAATGATATCTCTTTTGATGAATCGCACCACAACGGCTTTTGTCACACTGGCGTATGAAGCTGCTTCAACCCACTTGGTGAAGTAATCGATTGCAACTAGTATGAATCGATGACCATTTGAAGCTTTTGGCGATATTGGCCCGATTACGTCTATTCCCCACATTGAGAACGGCCATGGTGTTGACATTGACTGTAATTCCTTCGGAGGAGCATTTATCTTGTTTGCGTAATTTGACATAGATGACAAGATCTCACATGTTTGATACAGTCTGATTCCATGGTTAACCAGAAATATCCTAGCCTCATAATCTTTTAGCTAGCATATATCCGTTCATATGAGGTCCACATACTCCCTCATGAACTTCTTCCATTAATTTTTGAGCTTCTTTTCATCTACACATCTCAAGGTTGTATCAAATGACCTTCTGTATAAGGTATCTCCACTTAACAAGAAATGACTTGCCAGACGTCTCAATGATTTCCTTTTTGTAGCACACTCAGGATAATCACCTGTTTGCAAGAAATTTTGATATCTTGAAACCATGGTTCATTTGATCAATCACAGCACAGAATGCGGGTTCACTTCTTATTCGGACTTGCAAAGGTTGTATTCTTACTCCTTCAGTGAATTGGATCAAAGAGGCCAGAGTAGCCAATGCATCAGCAAATTGATTCTGAGTTCTCGGCACATAAGTGAAGGAAATTTCTTGAACCTTCCTGTTAACTCAGCCAAGTGATTATGATAAGGAATCAACTTGGGATCCTTAGTTTTGAACTCGCCTCGAGTTTGGAAATGATAAGTGATGAATCTCCAAACACTTCGAGCTCCTTCATATTCATTTGAATTGCCATTTCTAATCCCATGATGCATGCCTCGTATTCCGCTACATTATTTGTGTAAGGAAACATTAATCTGGCTGATGCCGGGAACTGTTCTTCTTTTGGTGAGATAAGGACTGCCCCTATTCCACACCCGTATACGTTGGCTGCTCCATCGAAATACAACTTCCAATTGTTGTTTTCGGCTTCTGTTTCTGTTATTCTGATGCCTCATCTGGAAACTGATCTTGTTCCTTTAATTCTTCGTCATCAACTGGGCTTTCTGCGAGTTGATCAGCTAAAACTTGTCCTTTGACTGAACTTTGATTCACATAAATGATATCAAATTCAGAAAGTAGCATCTGCCATTTCGAGATTCGACCTACTAAAGCCGGTTTGCGTGCCAAGTATCGCAATGGATCATGCTTCGTAATCAACTCGATCGAGTAGAAGAGCGTATACTGCTAAGCCTGTGCATAACCCATACTAATGCACAGCAGGTCTTTTCTATCTCTGAATACTTTTGTTCTCCATTTGAGAATTTCTTGCTTAAGTAGTAAACAGCTCTTTCTTTTCCTTCCTCATCTTTTTGCCCCAGCACACAACCCATAGATTCAGGAAGAATTGTCAAGTACAAGAACAATGGTTCCCCGGTTTTGGAGTAACCAGTACTGGTGGATTTGTCAGATACTGCTTTATCCGATTAAAGGCTTTTTCACATTCGTCATTCCATTCAATTAGGGCATTCTTCTTTAGCAGTTTAAACAGCGGTTGGCACTTATCAGTCAACTGTGATATGAATCGAGCAATGTAATTCAACCTTCCCAAGAGGCCTCTGATTTCCTTTAATGTTTTTGGTGGAGGCAAATCCTGAATCGCCTTGACTTTATCAGGATCGATTTCTATCCCCTTTTGGCTAACCATGAATCCTAATAATTTTCCAGATGTCACTCCGAAAGTGCATTTTTCTGGATTCAATTTCAACTGGAACTTCCTTAATCTTTCAAAAAGCTTCTTAACACCACTACATGATCATCTCCTTCCTTTGTCTTGGCGATCATACATCTACATATACTTCCACCTCTTTGTGCATCATATCATGAAGTATAGCAAGCATTGCTCGTTGATAAGTTGCCCCGGCATTCTTGAGACCGAAAGGCATGACCTTGTAACAAAAAGTTCCCCAGGCTGTAACAAATGTGGTTTTGACCTTATCTTCTTCGGCCATTAATATCTGATTATACCCTGAAAATCCATCCATGAATGAAAATAGATGATTTCCAGCGGTATTGTCTACTAAAACATCAATGTGAGGCAACGGGAAATTATCTTTCGGGGTTGCTTTGTTTAGATCTCTAAATCCACAGATTCTTACTTTCCCGTTTTTCTTAAGTACTATTACTATATTTGATACCCAATCCGAATAATCAGAAACCTCGATGAATCCTACTTCAAGCAGCTTTTTTACTTCATCCTTGATTTGGAGGAGTAAATCCGGCCTAAATCGCCTTAATTTTTGCTTTATAGGTTTAAAACCTCCTTTGTTGGCAATTTGTGAACCACAATGGATGGGTCTAAACCAGGCATATCGCTATAACGACCATGCAAAAACATCCAAGTATTCGGCTAATAACTTGGTTAAATCTTGTGCCGTGCTCTCAGGCAATTTTCCCCTATCCTCAGATTCCTAGGGTTTTCACTTGTTCCCAAATTAATCACTTCAATGGTTTCGGGAATTTCAATCCTTCCTTGTTCAAAATTCTGCCAAATTTCTTGTGTTCTAAATTGATAATCAATATCATCTTCAACATCTAACCCAGTAGAGTTAGAGGTGATATTGATATTTTCATTAATTATACGCGCGAGATATCCCTGAACTTCATCACAATTGTCGAATCTGGTTGAATATGAATGAGGAATGTATGAGAATATGTGAAAACACAAATGGAAATAAATTTTATTAAACTTGGGACGGTGTTTAAGTACACTTATTTGAGCATCACATAATACTGAAAAACACAAACACAAATCTAGTCTTAGATAAGTTCTTACTTAAAAGACTTAATACTAGCGCAAGGCATAGAGAACCAATTTCTCAAGATCATTTCTTTGGATGAAGCATCTTCTTTGATATCATCTGGCTGCTGGATATGATGTGGCTTTGGAAAGGAATGGCTGATGTGAGGAATTTTGATGATTGGATCATATTCCTTGTCGAGCTTCCTCTTCTCATTTGGTTTTTCATTTCCACCACTTCAGCACAAGTGGGGGAATAACCCAGTCCAAAGGTTCCCACCTGAGTTTCTTTCTCATCATCATCATACAGACTTCATCAAACATTTGAGCCCGAAGTCTTCTTCTCCTTCTTTTCCAATGTAGGGACAGCTGTCTCCTTGTAAATGCATAATCCTGTTCTCCCATAACAGTGATGAGTTGACCATTGGTTATGAACTTAACTTCTGGTGCAGGCTTGATGGTATTGCTCTGGCAGCATGGATCCATGGTCTTCCCAACAGCAGATTGAATGTTCTGGGGATGTCAATCACTTGAAAAGGAATAATGAAAGTTTGAGGCCCGATGGTGACTTCTAACTCCACTTCACCTATTATATCTCTTTTTGACCATCAAAAGCACGAACCACAATAGAGCTTGGTTTGATGTCTGACGGTTCAATTCCAATAAGCTCAAAGTGGCTAAGGGGCACACATTCAAAGAGGATCCATTGTCAACTAATACTCGAGAGACGATCTTTCCACAGCTTTTGACTACGATGAATAGGGCCTTGTTATGTTGATCCCTTCCTCTCCCAGTTCTTCAGATGAGAAAATGATTTGCTCATTTGCAAAGATTGAGTTGATGATATGCCCCAAGGCTTCTTCTGATACACCTTCTGGAACTTTTACTTCTTCTAAGGCTTTGAAAAGAGCCTCACGGTGTACATTAGAGCTAATCAGCAGACTCATGAGCGATATTTGGGCAGGTATTTTGGCCAACTGCTCGACAACCTTGTATTCACTTGCTTTCATCAGTTTTGCCAATGCTGACTTTCTTCATCTTTCTTTCTTCTTCATTTTGCTGCTGTGGCATATTCACAGTTGCATTCTTCGTTGACTCATAAACTCTTCCTGAGCGAGTAAGGCCACCAACCATGGCCATTGAAGCATGATTTACCGCTTATAATCAAATGGAGCGGCTTTATAATCATTCACAGCAAGGGGTATTGAAAGGTATAGTTCTTAGGCTTTGATGAAGTTGATCCATCTTCACTACCTTTGCCTATTTCGATTTTGATGGATCTAGGTCCACCTTCGATCATACCCAAACTCGTCTTCTTTTGCTTTCTTATCTTCCTTTCAAATTCTGGACCCCATCCAGTTGGAGGAGCGTCAGCATAGACACGGGGCTCAAACCAGTAATCCATTAAATACTGGTATTTTCCATCATTTCCCAGGGTTCCAATGGTTGGATCTCCAGCCTGATACCTTTCCCATAACTCAGCCTGTGTGCTCGATCTCCTTGGTTTCGGGATCAACATTTCCAGAATCTCTTCTTTTTTAATAGTTCCTTTTAGTAGCTTGTAAATAGCAGGCCTGGTTTTGGTCGGTCTCTTAAATTCATATTGAGCAAATGACCCTTCTGGCGAAGGTTCCATGCTACTTGTTCTATGGTGATTGGCAACTCATCCAGATTGATTTCTTGATCCGGCACTTCAGCGGTGATCATATTGATGACTGGTCCATGGTTTGGCAGTGGGTTAGTAGAGACGTTTGGAGTCTCAACGAAATCCAACTGGATGACTTTTGCATCAATAAGATCTTGGATTTTATGCCTAAGCCTCCAGCATCTGTCTGTTGAATGCCCGATTTGCCCCATGTGATATTCACACTTCAGCTCAGGATTGTAATATCTAGGCTTTAAGTCTTCCCTAGGAACTTCAAGATTGATCAGATTATCGGCCCTTAATTTAGCTAATACTTGGCTAAGGGGAACCGGAATTCGAGTGAAGTTCCGCCTGCTGAACCTTGATTGTTGATTTGGGACTGCACTTTTTGTCTGATCCTTATTCTGATTTTGATTCTGATTTGTTGACAACACGAAAGACTTAGTAGGGCCAGTTGCATCTGAAGTATTGACCATGCTGAGGTTGATGAATCTTTCCCTTTATATGGGACATTTCTCGGTGCAGTATATTTCTTTTCTTGATGCAATTTCCTGCCGAAATTGCATTCTCAATCCTGCACCAGCTATCACCACTTCTGAGAAACTTGCTGATGTATGCCCAATCAGATGGAAAAGAAAGGTTCCTCTATGTGTTTATAAAAGTGAAAGTGAGGTCCTTTCAGGCATCGGGTGGTGATCCTTGCAGCCAATGCTCTCCAACGCTGAGCATATTCCTTGAAAGTCTCTTCTTTCTTCTTCTTCAGATTGCTTAAATCCCATACCGAGGGCGCCATCTCAATGTTAAACTTATACTGATTAAAAAACGCCCTAGCCAACTTGTCCCAAGTATCAACTTCTTGGTGGTCTAATTGGGCATACCAGGCCAAAGCAGCACCAGTAAGACTGTCCTGGAAGGTTTTGCACCATCAGCTTGTCAAACTTTGCGTATTGCCCCATTCGTCGTACATACAATCTGGTATGCATATTAGGGCAACCTGTCCCGTCATATTTTTCAAATTCCGGTGCCTTAAATTTCTCAGGGAAGGCACCTTCCTCATATTGAGGCAAATTCAGATCGAGGTTTGATCAAAACCATCGAACGTCTTCATTTTCTCAAACAGTTTTCTCTCCATTTCTTTAGCCTGAGCTTCCAGTTCTTTCTTCAACTCAGCCGCATTAAACTCATTTGATGACTCCTCTTGCTGAATAAGCTGCCCCTCAATTTCTTTTCCTTGAGGATTCTTCAGAGTTGTAGGGGGTCTTGAGTTGGGCAAGACTCTGTGTTAAAGCCTGCATCTGTTCAGCAATTCCAAGGAGGTTTGTTCCACGGTGTTGAGTCTTTGTTCATTGGTCTGGTCTGTGGGGTTGCTCCCGGTGTTAGACATCTTAGCTCGGGATCTGGTAACAATAGGGCTCCTAACCGGCTTGGACGCTATCTTTCAAGTTTTGACTCAACTCAATTTGCTAGACCTGGACATTTATCATTTATTAATATATTTTTTTTTAGAATAAATGAATTAATATACATATGCAAGAATGCAGATATGCTATCACACAGATGCAAATGGGGATATTGACCAATGATTTTTTTTTTAAAAAAAAATTTGTATTAAAAATAATGTTTAACATAACAAAAACTTCTAATGGTTTAGAAACCTTATTTCCTAATGACTGAATTAAACTACTTTCTAATGGTTTCAAAGAACCTTGATTCCTAAGGACTAAACCTAAATCAACTACACCTCTTCTTGTCTTAGTGGGGCAAACAATCTTGTCTTCTAGGGCTAGAATTTTCTTTGAGCTGCCTTCAACTCGGCCTCTAAGAATGCAATTCTGCTTCCAGCACTTTGCAGGCGATCCACCATTTCCCTCTCTCTTTCTTGGAAATCTCGGTGACATACTTCCAGGCGAGCCGAAACAGCTTCCATGTAAGCAATTGTTTCAGGGTCAGGTTCCGATGGTGCTGGTTGAAGGACATCGGGAGCTTCATATCGAATATCCTTATTCTTCTTCATTGGCTAGCACATACCACTGGTTGCTCTTATACTTCTTTGTTTCCTTACTTTCTGGCTCGACTTCAAAAACCGGCTTCACCCTCTATTTTCCCATATAGCTCGGATTTGATTTAACTTGAATTCTTAGCTGGTAGTATTTGGTTGGATCCAAATAATCCAGAGTGACTTGCTCCAAATTAGGCTTGACAATAATATCTTGCAGCATGCCATACTGTCTGATAACACTTGAGGGGTAATAACCAGTACAGCCGGTGAGTCCAATTAGGGGTACTGCCATGTATTCCTTGCAACTTAGGATGGCTGCAGGGCTTTTGAACCAGCGAGCTTGCCACATCATGTCTTCAGGTGGCATGTCTTCAAGAATGGCAATTATATCCCATAGAGGATGATCATCTTCCATGTGGACCCTTTCAGCAAAGGATTGGATGAGATCATATTTCAGGCTGATGAGGGATCCATTAGCCAAGTCTTTTCCGTAGTGCTTAATGTGGCTAGCAAACCAAACCATTAGTAAGTGCATGCTTGCTTTGAACTTGCCTTGTCCTTTAGACTTGATGTGAGTCAGAATACGGACTTGTTCGGCTAGAAGAGCGGGAACATAGGATTTGCCAGCTAAATATTGAGAAACCAGCTCTATGACCCGAAGTGGATGAACAAGTTGCCATTAGGGAAGAGAATGGTTGCAAAAGCAGCTACTATGAGGCATTAACCCGGTTTTCTTCCCAAACTTCAAGTGGTATACTGAAAGTGGATCGGTTGCTTTTAAAGTATTCAGGAGTTCCAAACCAGTCCATCAGTATGGTTAAGCGGATGCAATTATTGCAATCATTGATAGCTTCAATAATTGGGTCCCCTCTTGATCCCCAAAAACTCTGATATAACACGGACCGGGCTATGCTTGAAATTTGGAATATAGATTCCTTCAGAGGTAGGAGGTGCTTGGAGTAGTCTAGTATATTCCTCAATGGTTGGGCTAAGTACATGCTGACCTAAACGGAAGACAGCTTCTTCAGGTTCCCATAGATGAGTGAGAGGCCCGAACATGGTGAATGGAACATGATCTTTGGTAGGCTGAGGATTGGGCCTAACCTATCTTCAATGAATGACTTTGGACTGGAGTAAAACTGACAAACCATCGGTCCAGTAGGAGCATTGGATCCTTGAAGGGTTCCACTCGATTTTCTCTAATAAGGCGAGCCCATAAGCTATCGCTACTATCGGTTGAAGACATCATTTTCTGAAAATTTTTAAAAGGTATAAGCTAATATTTACAAAAAAATTTTTTTGATTTTTTTGACAGCTTTTATTTTTTTTAGAATTTTCTTTAAGTATTTTTTTTTAAGTATTTACATATGTACATTTATTTTTTAACTTCATTTTTTTTTTTAGAAAAAGTTGGTCAAATCCCATGCTAATGAATGCATGATTTGGTAGGCTTCTATAGGTTCCCCGATTTAGTAGTACTAAACCGGAGTGGGAGGACATTTCTTGATCTAGAGGGTGGAAAGCCACAGCCCCCCCGGACCTTACTTCGTCCTCCTCGCTTAGGCTCTTAAGACGGCCCTGGTACGACCGTATCTAGCACACATTCATGCTAATGCAAATGCAAATGCAAACAAAGAAATCAAACTTTTGTTTTCTATTTTTTCATATTTGCAAGGCTAGTATATATTTACAAAACAAATATTCAAGATAATATACAAAGAATCATATAT
The DNA here is from genome assembly GCA_024138025.1 of Combretum micranthum. NCBI lineage: Eukaryota > Viridiplantae > Streptophyta > Magnoliopsida > Myrtales > Combretaceae > Combretum > Combretum micranthum. The sequence goes on along the minus strand of JAMXBD010003757.1, from coordinate 94,727 downwards.
TCACAAAAATTGAGCAAGGACAAATTTAAAATTTAAAATTCCTAAGTGGCTAGCCCTCTTTTTTTTTAAAAAAAATTATAGTCCCCAGTGGAGTCGCCAAGCTGTCGAGCCTGGATTTTTTCCACTAAATCTTAATCTGGTTCATTTCTCCTAACCCGATTCACATTAAACCCGAACCCATTTAACATGAATCCTCGACTAGGGGTTAAAAGAAATTTTAAAAAAATTTAGAGTCGCCACCCGATATAAATCGGGAAAAATAAAAAGCTAGATCAATGGTAGGTTGATCCTAACTTAGCTACTAGTCTGCGAAAATTTGATTTAAAAAAAAAAAAAAACAAACTTTTAAACCAGATATCATGGATTCGGGGGCTAACCTATTAAAACCAAACGGTTACCACTTTTGGAATTTTAAATTTCTAATCTATCCTTTTCATGCTCAAAAATCCAAATGATATATTACATAACAAATATTTACAAGTCAAATCATTTATTTTTTATTTTTTATGTGCTTTTCTTCATTTTTATTTTTTAGTATTTTTATAACATAATCATTAACAAAATATCTTATATTTACAAAATATTTATTTACTAAACAAAACATTTTTTTTTATTTTTTAATGTGGCCCCGCAGGTGCCTACGTACTCGCTAATCGAGATCAGACAAAACGTAGTTCTTAAAAAAAACTTTAATTTGTTGGTCAATTTTAATTTTTTGAACACTTTTCAATTTAAATTCATTAAATTTTGAATTTTTTGTGAAAACCATTTTTGATGATCCTATGATCTAATCAATTGATTTTTTATTTTATGAAAATACAATTTTTCTAAGCCCAAAAATCATTTTTTTTAAAAAAAATTTTGTTCTTTGGAAAATCCAATTTTATCATTTTTATTTATTTTTTACATTTTTTATTTTATTTTATTTTTTAAAAAAAATCATCACATAAATTCACAATATATCCATAATATATTAAAAAAAATATTAAAATCATTTTTCATGCATTAAATATGCATTTCTAAGGCAATTTGTATATAAATACACATTAAAAATTCAAAAAATATAAAAAAAATAAATTTATATAAAAAATAAATATTTTGATTTTTCTGGATTTTTCTGTATTTTTCTGAATTTTTTCTGAATTTTTTATAAATTTTTTACTATTTTTTATTATTTTCTGAAATTAATTATATAATAAACTATTAATAAAATAATGCGGATTAAACCTGGACCGTCGGATGAAGCGGACGAGATCTGGAGCGTCGATCTCGCTGACCGATCTGGATCGTCTGATCTTATTGACTCGATTTGAGCCGTCTGATCGCTTGATGAAATCTGGACCGTCTGATCGCTTGATTAAATCTGGTCGTCTGATCGCTTGATGAAATCTGGGACGTCTGATCGCTTGATTGAATCTGGACCGTTTGATCTGCTTGATGAAATCTGGGTCGTTGATCTGCTTGATGAAATCTGAGCCGTTGATCTGCTTGATCAAATTTGGGCCGTCTGATCGCTTGATGAAATCTGAGCCGCTGATCCGCTTGATTGAATCTGGCCGTCTGATCTGTTTGATTGAATCTGGGCCGTTTAATCAGAGATGACCGTTGACTGATGACCGACCGGCTGTTGACCGATGACCGACCGGTGTTGATTCGGATTTTCGGGTCGGATCTCGGAGCTCCGGCGGTGTGAAGAAGACGATGACTCGACTTTTCGAGGCGGATTCCGGCGGCTCCGGTGGTCCTCGGCGCTGGAAGCTTTCGGCCCGACTCCAATGGTGGTGGCGCGTCCTCTGGAGGTGGTTCACACTCAGAACCACCGTGGACGGCGGTTCGAAGTGGTGGTCGCCAGCGGTTCAAATCTGAAAAAAAATAAAAAATTTGCAAGATGATTTTGAAACAAATTGATCAAATTAAAGCACACTCGATCACTTTAAACTTGTTTCTAAAGCTCCTAAACACTCAAATTGAATAAAAAACAATTCGAAATTCTCAAATTTCGAATTTTCTCTTTAAGAACCCTAATTTTCGAAATCTTCGAATTCACTCATTCTGATTGTGTTTTGTTGAAATTGACTTGTGCCTTTTGCTCCTAGGACCTCCTATTTATAGGTTGCAAGCTCAATTTTACGTTTCAAAACCGTTTCAAAATGAATTGATTTTTGCCCCTTGATTTTTCACGAATTAATTAGAAAATCCATGATTAATTTGTTTGAAACTAATGAATTGATGATTGTTTTCATATTCCATGCCAAATTCATCCACTCAATTTTCGTAACTCCTCATTCATGTGCAATTGAATGCTTTATACATTGAATTTTGTAACTTTTGGGTTTGTTTTTTTATTTAGCACTAACTTTGTAACCACTTTGCAATCCATCATCAATTTTGACAATCAATGATGTTTTGTCAGTTAAAAACTGATGCAAAGTAAGGCAAAAGTCACATTTGAGGAAAATGAAAAGACAAAAAATGATAAAAAAGGCAAAATTGCCTTTGCTAGGGTTAAACCTGTGTCCCTTTAGCTTGAGTGTGTGTTTGGGTCCATGTGTTTAACCAACAGGCCATTTGGCCTGTGCCTTGATCACTTAGCAATTTCATCAATATTTAAGGCTTTTGGAAAAAATTAGTTTAATTAAGCCTTAATTAATGGGCAAAAATGGGTGTCTACAGTAATCCTTCTAGTACCCTTTTCCTAATTCCTAAAACCTTGTTGCTCTGATACCAACTTAAAACTATCATGCCCCGAGGGGTACCCTAAAGGTGGCAGTCCATCGTACACAATATTAATGTCTGAGAATGGCTATTCATTCTGCAAAGGCTTCCATATCATGTACGAGGCGTACATGACAACCAAAGGAAACACATCAGAGTAGCGCAATTTACATTGATAATGATCAAGTAATAAGATAAGGAGCATATTTATCATAAAGTTAAACATGGTAAATTACATTTTTAGGGGCATATCCCTATATGTCTTCAAGTCAAATAAATACACTTCTTAGAAATTTCCAAAACACTAACATAGCATACATTACATATAAGGAATCTTACAAACTAACTTAATCTTATGTTCCCATTTCCTTCATATAGTTTAACATCATTCTATGACTTTCTTAATTCATAATCTTCGATTTAAGCCTCGAATATACCTGTTTCAACAAATCTATGGGGGTTAAGCTTACAACTAGCTTAGTGAGGTTTCCTTTTCATTGCATGATGGTTTCAAACAAGTTCATTTAAATTTTCTCGTATATGTTGCATATAATGCAACAATCACGTGATTACACAAATATATATAGTTATCTAAAACCATATATAGAACAGATTTACTCATTCATATCAAAGGTTAGGAATGGTTGATGAAGATCCTCAACCTTCTACTGCTAGTCCATAGGTCCCCATCCAAAGCGTTCGGTTGCTCAGTTCCGAACCTAGAATCACATTCCGAGCGATTTGATTTCTAGGAAGGAACATGGCTCGTGTCCTAGCATGATAACAACCAATCCAACTCTTACGTGTAGGAGTAGCAGCCTTTCGAAAGAAAGTGACTTGATGATGTTATGCGTGAGTGTTTTATTTTTCTTAAGCCAAACCTTATTAAGGTTTATTAGGGGAGCGATCAATCAATTTAACAAACAATAAGCATCATACAAGTAAGTAAACAAAACACATAAACAGACAGTTTGAAGTTGTGATTTCTTAAGTCTTATTTCACACTAAGCATAGAATCAATATATTCATATCATCAGATTTCCCATACATATCTATTTTTATCTCTTCTTAGTATATTAATGCCACTACTTTTACAAGCATAAGCAAGGTAACAAAATTAAAAAGATTAATCACTCGTCCATTTCGCAATCTTTTCAGTCGTAGTAATCCTCAAGAAGGGTAATCTCTTATCCTTCATCATCTAGACAAAAGAAATACCTGGGATGAGTATTTTATAGAAATTATACTCAAACTTTCTAGTTCTATTTCACTATGTTCATCAAAATCGCATAAAATGAAATTCCAATTTAAATTGGCCATGACTTGCTCATTTTAACTCGGAATTTCGCATATAATATACCGTTTTCTACCTATTCGAAAAGATCTATCCATTTCTAAGGTTATTTTTGTCATATAAGGTTGTTTGGGTATTGAAACCATAGGGTACATATTCAAAATCAATATTTCTAGATTTTGCGAAACAATTTTCCAACTCAACTTCATTCAAAATTCCTTTAGTAAAATATATATATATATATATATGTATATGATTGATAAATCCTTTGAGTATATAGATAAGCTCACATTATATGAAAAAATTCTAATGGTAGTGTCTCAACAATTTATTTTATAAAACGATTCATTCTGAAGTGTTACACTTAACTTGACAAATTCTTCTCAAGTATTTGAAGGAACTTTATATTTTTCCTAGGTTATTATAAATGAGTATATTCTTATTTTATTTTCCTCATTCCTTTTTCCAAAACAAGTCAATTTTCCTTTAACTTTGTCTTCTATAATTTTTACTTCTATTGATAAGAGATCAAAGTTATCAAAAGTTTATTAAGTTGTTGATAACCTATTTATAAATTTTCATTAAAATGATTTTAAAAATGAGTCTTTTCTTCTTATATTTCTTATTTAAAATATAAGTTCTTATTTTCTAAAACTTGGTCTTTTATTCCTTACAATTTTTATTTGAAAAGAATCCTCTTTATTGATAAAATCATTTTTTTTATCTTATCATATTTATATTCTTTGAAAATAAGTTTCTTCTTTAGAAACTTGAGAATCATTATTTTTCTAAGTGGGTTTATAACTTTATAGATTGATTTTATTTTAACTTTGAAAACTAGTATGCTTCTTGATTTTGCTATGGAGTTGAAAAGTTTAATCTTAAGCTTTTGTGAAAACTTTGAATACCAATAAATGATTTTCCTAGGAGTTAGATTACCATATTATGAAAAAAAAAATGTTTATGTCTTATATTTTTTGTAAAGCTCTCTTTTTATTTGATAAAATTTTGAGAAAAACTTGTTTATCCATTTCTTTGTTGTTTAAATAACTCCATTCTTTAATAACAAATCACATAATAGGAACTTTAGTTTCAAACTCCTTTGTTAAAGAAAAATTCTACTTTTAAATTTAGTTGAGACATATCATTACGTAGATGATCTATTATGAGCATGTAGTATGTAGATGATGAAAATATAAGAAAAAGGTGAAAAGCAAGATGATAATAATAAGTATTGTAATAATATCAAGTATTGGGAACCTTAGCTTCATCAAGGTATCCGGTCAAGTATTGGGAGCCTTAGCTTCATCAAGGCATCCCGGAATAAGAATAGACTAGTCGCAAAAAGAATAAAGAAAGAAAATGTTGTTTTGACTTAATAAGGACAAGTCTAAGACTAAAAAGACTAGTCTTAAAATAACATGAAATAAATATATTGCAAAACATAAAATTAAATAATAACAATCAGCTTATATACTCTAAAGATTATATATAAATACATAAATTATTTAGTTAGTTATGAATAAGAAGTTAGCATAATAGTAATAATAATAAAGAATAATAACATTAATAACAACATATATAAAAGCATAATAACAAGAAAACAAAATAGGATTTTCATGTGCAAGAATATAACATGAACATGTTATCGCTTTACTACTCATGTAAGTTTCAAAACAACACCATAGTCATGTTAAGTTACATGACATGAATAAACTAAATGGTTGGAAGAAGTTTACCTAAAGTGTTTATATATGGTATGAAGATGGTAGTGAATGTCTGGTTATGTAGTTAATGAGAAATGGTAGTAGTTCGATTGTGTATAGAGAGAAATTTTGTGAGTATTTGGTGAAAGAGAATTTTGGTAGAGGAAAATTTTGTGGAGAATGTTTGTGTAGTGAATTTGAGAGAGTTTTTGTAGTAAAATGAGTTGTGTGAAAGAATGAATGAGGAAGGGAGTATTTATAGAGTTTTGGAGTGAAAATTAGATGTAATTAAATTAATTGAAAAAAATTGAGGATGAAGAGAGAGAGGGAGTGGACGGAAAAGGGGAGGAAAAGATGAGAGAAAAAATTAAAAATTAATTTTAGAAGAAAAGCGTAAGAGAATTTAGTAATATGTGGTATAGAATTTTTATGGAAAAGAAAATTGTAAGAAATAGGTATGTAGGTTGTAAGAATAGTAGTGAAAAAATAGAGATAGAGGAATAATAATGAATATAGAAAAGTACTATGAGTAGTAAACTAGACAATTAAAATAACGATAGTAATAAAAATAGGTGTACAAAAGCGATATCGGTAATTTTTAGTTACTGAAAAATTCAAAAACTGATATTTTGAAAACCTTATATTTTTACGAGTCTATTGGCATTAATAGAATATTTCTATCGTTCGGTCTACTAGGGCATGATTTTCGAAAACTGATTCCGTTCAGATCCGAAGGATACTAGAAATTCGTGAATCTAATATTTTTGAGCTTCCCTATATTATTGCAAACTATTATCAACAATTATTTCCATTTCGTTATTTAGGGTTTAAGAGCGTGAGATTGTTTGATCTTAAACACTAGGGTTGGTTTTAAGCTTTTTTGACTTTTAGGGTTCTGGTTTAACTTTCAGCTTATTGATTTTATTCGTATGATCATAAAATTTTGGGGTTTTGCCCATATTATATTTTTTTTTCAACATCTACGGTTTATTTCATTTTATTTGTGATTATTTAATATTTTTTAGGTTCTCAGGATCGTTTAACCGAGTTTAGGGTTATAGGTTGACTCAGTTTAACTTTTGGTGAAAATTGAAAATTAAAAATTTTTATTCTAAAATTTACCGAAGGATTTAAGGTCTTAGTATTTTGTTGTTGAGCGTTATTTGGATGTATGGTCTCTATTGCGTGTTAGGAATTAGATAGATGATTTGATTGGTGTACGAATGTTGAATCATCCGATAGTTGGATTTTCTATTTTGTTTTGAGGGTTTTCTTTTCTCAAGATTAAGAATTTTCGTGTTTGACCTTATTTAGAATCTTGGATTTAACTTAGGTTGATTTTCATGGTTTCGGTTTTTAGTTTATGACTTCTATGATTATTTTCTAAAAATTATGAAAATTTCGAGGGTTTATAGTTGTGGTGCCAAAAAATGTTGTTTTGAAAACTTTCATTACCTTTTAGAAAGATTAGATAATCTTCTTCTTCTTCTTTATTGACTCGTGTTTTGTCTCCTCCTTTTTTTTTTTCGTACCAACTCAGCTTCTCCACTAACTTTCATTTCTCTTTCCTCATCTATTATTGTTTCAGGATTTAGGTCGTGCTCAATTACTTAATGTTATTTTGTTAGGATTTTGAATTGTAATTTGGGTTTTTTTTATAAAAATTGTATCTTTTCGGTTATTAGCTAGATAAAAGGTGTTACCTATTATGTAAAGACCCGATCCTCTAAATCCCAAGACTTAGAGTACCGAATCCCCAACCACATATAACGTTTTTACATTATATGTAAGGTTGTCCTAAAACTAACAGTTTATGAAAATTGTTTGATTAAAATCACTATACTTTGTAAAGAACTTTTAAACAAAATAAGATTGCTAACAAAAGCAATCTATACATATATTTACATCATATAAACATTGCTTAGTGTCCATACATGACACTACAAAAATTACATGTTTTCTCAAAACATGAGAATCCCAAAGGATCTTAAGGTCATTACAAAAAGAATTTGGCTTAACTAACAAGCCTTCTATACATAGCCTTTTCCTAAACAAAAAGTCTTCTAAAAGTCCCGGGTAATCGGATCCTATTCATCCCACTCGTCCAGAAATCTTTCGAAATCGGACCCATAGCCCAAGTCATCGTAATACTCGTCTCCAATACCTGCAAAGCAGCAAAAGTGAGCCAGAGGCCCAGTACACAATAACCAATGCATAACAAGTCATCCAATTCATGTAATGCACCATAGAAGAAGTGGTTATCTTTATTACATTTTGATTCACAAATCAACAAGAGGGTATTCAAACCCCGGTCACACTTCGGGAATCCAGGGGTCCTGAGTAACAGCAGCTGCTCAGGGGGTTGATATAACCAGTCCGAATACTTATATCTCCTATATCTATTTCATGAAGATAATAGCTTCATTTAGGGTTTAAAAGCCGTTGCTCGACTCTACTTAAACTCAGTCCATAACATGAGTCTAGTTCACAAGTTCCCATAAACTTTAAACTAAATCATGGTATTTCCCACTAAGTTTAAGCAAACGTTACTCATATACTATTCCCCCCTATCGGCTACCCACTTAACCAAAAGAATCGCTATTGCATCATAGCGTACCATTGCATCATGGTAAAGTCATTGCATCATGACTTGGTTAAGCGCCTAGCTAACATGTCATTGCATCATGACAGGTTTGCTGCTCCTCGGACCAGATTAAAAAGCGTAATAGACATCCAATTCATTCAAATGTTAAGCCGAATCAATTTAAGTCAAATTAGAAATGCCTGGTCCTAGCAAACATCAAACAAGTTATTGCGTACCTGAACCCGTTAGTATATAACTAGGATCTCTCGGTGAAGAACTAACCGAAGAATCCTTAACTGAAATAGAAATACCATAATAATCAATAAATCAACAATTATAGATTTCATTCTCACAATTATACACATATTATATCCATATATCACAATTAACCAAAGACATCCAATTCATTGAATACAAAGTCACGAATAAGCATTTAAACGTCCTAGTATATCCCAAATTGCTTAATAAATACTTAATTGCTCAAATAACAACTTTGGAAAACTTTTAGAAAAAGTTCTTAAAATTCAAAAGCACAGGGATACGCCGGTACTCAACGCCGGCGGCGTTGAGCCGTGTTCAATGTCCTGAAAAATGCACACTGCCAATGCTGGCAGAGTTCAAGGGTACGCCGTCAGCCTTTGTATCCTACACCGGCGGTGTTGAGCCGGCGTAGAATCCAAAACCAAAGTTTTCAAAAACGTCCAGAGAGGTGTAAGCCGGCCGCTTACATAAGTACACGGGCAGCCCTCACATGTACGCCGGTGGCCTTGATTCCCAGCAGCCAGCGTACAATATGGAAGAAAGAACGCCGGCTGACTTTCCTAGCGAAAGCCGACGGTGTTCAGTCGGCTTTAAGAAATTTGATTATGTGGACTATCAACACCGCCTCTACGTCGGCGGCGTAGAAACCCAAATTGCCGGCGTACGTTTTGAAGAACAAACGCTGGCAAATCCTTAGCATAAAAGCCGGCGGCATAACAAACGGCGTTAGGAAAATCGATTATGTGGGCTTTTTACACCGCCTCTACGCCAGCGGCGCAGAATCCCCAGATACCGGCGTACGTTTTAGAAACAAGCTTAAACGTGAGAATTCAAATCCCCTGTTTTTCAACTTTAAAAAAATCCTATCTTAATACATTCTAAACCTTCCTCAACTACACTTTCAACTTCATATCATTCACTCATATCTATACTACTCAATTCTAGCAACTCAAACATAAATTCAACACAATTAGACACTTCAAATTTCACTTCAATCCCATCTAGATTCTCCTACACAATCCTCTTCATATCTTCCCAACACTTCATATCATCAATAATACATACACAACCTCACACACTCACAAGCTCATTCCTAACTCAACCCAAGCATGAACAAACAATTAAGACAACATTTAGCTCATTCCACAAAGAATTCATAATCACTTCAAGAAAGAAAACAAACAAAACAAAACAACAACCATAACTAAATCAATTCAAATACAATATATATACCTTGTCTTGGAATAACTTTGATTTTAAACTTGATATAACCCTAACTTGAGCTTGGAAATGGAGATGGAAATGGAAAAAGAAAAAGAAGAAAGAAAAGGAAATTCGGATAAAATGGCTGCCCCAAAAAGTAGTTAATTAAGCAAATTTGACTTTAAACATTCCAAATTTACCCCTTAATGCATATATTAACTTAGGTTGCATTTGCTTTAATTTGGTCTCATTTGGCTTATATTTGGGCATAAATGCTACTTAATTAGAACTCTATCAATTAACTTTAACAAAATTGAAGTTGATTTTAAATCTAACTTAACTTAACCTTTTAATGTACAAAAGACAACATTAATAATTTCATTACTCACACATTAATGCATATAAAACAAAATATTAATGTCAACATATACATATACAAAATCATATATCTTAGACTACTAACATAACCATGCTCATTCAATTCAAATTTAAAATAAATAAATAAACACATGAATTTAAATAAAATTAAATCTAGGTCATTTCATTCTTCCCTTCTTCAAGAAGTTTCGTCCCCGAAACTTAACTCACCTTCTTACTCAAAAAGTTCCGGATATTTCTGTCTCATTGCACTCACTTCCCAAACCGCTTCTCTTCAGATTGGTTACTCCATTGGACCTTTACCATTGGTATGACTTTATTCCTCAATTCTTTGTCCATTTTTCCCAAAATTCTAATTGGCTTTTCTTCAGTAGTAATCTGGTAGTATCTCTGGTTGATTGGTATCCAATATTGCATCGGAATCGGATATGCACTTTCTAAGCTGAGATACATGAAAAACATTATGAACCTGACAAACTTGGTGGTAACGCCAATCTATAAGCAATGGCCCGATCCTTTCCAATATTTCATATGGCCCAATGTATCTTGGATTCAATTTACTCCTCACACCAAATCTGAAAACTCCTTTAGTCGGGGATATCTTGAGAAACACATGATCTCCAAGTTCAAACTCCAAAGGTCTTCTTCTCAAATCGGCATAACTTTTATATCGGTCTTGAGCAGCTTTCAATCTCTGTTTGATCATTTGAATCTTATCAACGCTTGTTGTACCAAATCGGGTCCAATCACTCTCTCGCCCACTTCATCCCAATGCAAAGGAGATCTACATTTTCTTCCATATAACGCTTCATACGGAGCCATCTGAATCGATGCTTGATAACTATTATTGTAAGGAATTCAACTAAAGGTAAGTGTTCATCCCAATTCTTTCCAAAATCCAATGCACAAGCTCTAAGCATATCTTCAAGAATTTGAATTGTCCTTTCTGATTGCCCGTCAGTTTGTGGATGAAAAGCTGTACTAAATTGTAACTTTGTTCCAAGAGCTTCATGAAGACTTTTCCAGAATCGACTGACAAATCTCGTATCTCTATCCGAAGTAATGGTCATTGGTATACCATGTAATCTCACTATCTCTCGATGTAAATCTGAGCCAATTTCAAGTGAATACCCGACTCTCAGTGGAATGAAATGTGACGATTTCGTGAGTCGATCCACAATGATCCAAATCATTTCATTCTTGGCTACTGTCTTTGGTAAAGCGTCACAAAATCCATAGTTATCTCATCCCATTTCCATTCCGGAATCTTCAATGGTTGCAATTCTCCTCCAGGCCGTTGATGCTCGATCTTCACTTGTTGACATACCAAACACTTAGAAACAAATCTTGCAATGTCCTTCTTCATTCCTTCCCACCAAAAATGTCGCTTCAAGTCTCGATACATCTTCGTGTTTCCCGGATGAATTGAATATGAGGAGGAATGCGCTTCCTTCATAATTTGGTGTCTCAAATCATAGATCTCGGGTACATAAATTCTATCTTGAACCTGATAATCCTTATCATCAATTCTCATCTCTTTTCTCCTCTTTTACCTATCTTATTTTTCAACTTTGGCTTCCAGGTTCTTCAAGTTGTCCTTGCTTGATTTGATCCAGAATCGTTGGTTGCAATGATAAACTGCTAGCATAATGTCAACATTTTCCATAGCTATCTCAATATTCATCCTTTGAAGATCTTCTTGTAACTCCCGTTGATTAGTAACCAGATTCCACATTCATCGTTTCTTTCTACTGAGCGCATCGGCTACCACATTAGCTTTTCCCGGGTGATACAAAATTTCAACATCGTAATCTTTAATTAATTCCAACCACCTTCGTTGTCGCATGTTCAATTCCTTTTGAGTGAAAATGTATTTCAAACTCTTATGATCCGTGAATATCTTACACTTTTCACCAAACAATAATGTCTCCAAAGCTTCAATGCTAATACCACGCGGCTACTCGAGATCATGAATTGGGTAATTCCTCTCATGGGACTTCAATTGTCTTGAGGCATAAGCTATGACTCGATTATCTTGCATCAAAACACATCCGAGTCCTTGAAGTGAAGCATCACTATAAATCACAAACTCTTCTCCACTAACTGGTAATGCCAAAATCGGTGCAGAAATCAATCGTTCCTTCAGCTCAAGAAAACTCCGATACAATCTTCATCCCAATCAAACTTCACATATTTTCTCGTCAACTTAGTTAATGGTGAAGCGATTTTGGAAAAACCTTGTACAAATCTTCTATAATAGCTTGCCAACCCCAGAAAACTTCGTACTTCCGTGACACTTGTCGGTGGTGGCCAGTCCAATACCGCTCTAATCTTCTCCGGATCAACAGATATTCCTTCCTTTGTAATGATATGTCCCAAAATGCAACTTCTCTCAACCAAAACTTGCACTTGCTAAATTTAGCATAAAGCTTCCTCTCTCTCAATCTTTGCAATACAAGTCTCAAATGTTTCTCATGTCTTCCACATTCTTTGAATATACCAATATATCATCAATGAAGACTATTACAAATTGATCCAAATAATCCTTAAATACCCTATTCATCAAATCCATAAAAGCAGCAGGGGCATTTGTTAAACCGAAAGGCATAACCATAAACTCAAAATGTCCATATCTTGTTCTGAAAGCCGTCTTGGATATATCTTGTTGCTTAATCTTGAGTTGATGATATCCGGATCTCAAATCTATCTTGGAAAACAATGCCGCATCTCTCAGTTGATCAAATAAATCATCAATTCGAGGAAGTGGATACTTGTTCTTGATTGTCACTTGATTCAATTCTCTATAGTCTATACACATCCTTAGACTTCCATCTTTCTTCTTAACAAACAATACCGGAGCACCCCAAGGAGAAATACTTGGACGAATAAACCCGAGGTGTTGCAATTCTCCAACTGACTTTTCAATTCTTTCAACTCAGCCGGAGCCATACGTATGGAGCTTTAGAAATAGGTGTAGTTCCTGGTATCAAATCAATCCCAAAATCAATCTCCCTATCCGGTGGCAAACCGGGTAATTCATCAGGAAAAACATCAACAAATTCCCTTACTACTGGCACCATATCAACTCGGAGTTCTTCACTACCCATTGTAGTTCCCATATCCTTCTCCCACAATTCCATAGAATACATACTTCCGGTCTCCTTCTTTCCAACACATGAAGTAGTCTTCTACCTTCCAACTCAAAACTCACTTCCGCTTTACTACAATCTATTGTAGCTTTGTAAAGATTCAACCAATTCATTCCAAGAATAACATCAAAATCAATTAAAGGTAGAACTAACATATCTATTGGCATGCTTTCATCAGAAATCACAACATCAACATTCTACATACACATGGCTCTTTGGATTGCACACCAAAAGGAGTATTCACACTCATCACTCTATCATACAACACTTCAGAAGACAAACCACACTCATTCACAAAGCTTTCAGCAATACATGCATGAGTAGCACCAGTATCAATTAAAGTATATGCAGGATGTTTGCAATCTGTATTATACCTGCCAGTGTATCAACCGAAGGAGCTTTCTCACATTGTTGTAAAGCAAACACTCTAGCAGCTGTCATTCCCTTTCCAAAGTTCGGTCCTTCATTCCTCGGCTTTTCTTTACAATTTGCCACATGATGACCCTTTGTTGACAATGAGCACAAAAGATGGGCTTCAATTTAGGTTCAGGACAATCAGAAGCTTTATGACCAACTTTCCCACATGCAAAGCAAGCTCCAGGAGTCCATTTACATTGAAACGATTCATGAGGCCCAAAACATATAGGGCATCGCCTATCAAATGGAATGGATGGCATAGGAGTCTTCACCACTTGTCCCGAGCTTGGTTTCTTACCCAAATATGGTCGCTTGCCTTTGTTAACATTACCAACCTTGAATAAGGAGTGTAGGATGTCACCGATCTCTTGCCCATAAAGGTTGCACGTCTATCCCTCTGAGCTTTATTTTCATTATTAATTTGTTCCACTAACTTTGCCTTGATTACTGTTTCAGACAGTGTTGATAATTGAAACTTCTTAACCTCACTCTTAATCTCCATGTTCAAGCCATCTTGGAACTTTTGAACCTTCATGCTCTCATCATTGTAACTTGTACCCGCAAATCGAAGCAATCTGCAATATTCTGCATGATATTCTTCAACAGTTTTATTTCCTGCCTTAGACTCAACCAACTCGATATCATTTGTTCCCGCACTGTGGATGGAATGTATTGCAAGAAAAAGGCTTCCTTAAATCTGTTCCATGGTATCGGTCTCACATATCCTTCACTATTCAATCTCCACCAATTATATGCATCTCCCTTCAACATATATATAGCCAAATCAACTTTCTATGCTCAGGCACTTCACAAGCTGCAAACGCTTTCTCTAGCTCCACTATCCAACCTTCCGTTCGAGTCGGATCCAAAACAGTTCCATCAAAATCAGGTACCAGTCTAACAAAATCATGCAACTTGACTTGTTCATTCCGGTCTCCCATTGGTACTTGTGGCTCTTCTCTCACAGTTGGTGGATGATATTGCTGCATAAATTGTTGTTGTTGTTGATACATCATTTGTTGGTACTGCTGAACTATTGCAAACATATCTCGAAACATAGTGAGCACATTATTCGGATCTCCGTAGGCATCTGAGGCATAGCTGGATATGCTGGCATTTGAGGAGGCTGTGGATTGGTGCAGTAGAAGCCGAAGCCGGTGATGGAGTCGAAGTAGAAGCTGGAATACTAGCTGATGCAGAAGCTGAAATAGTAGACTGAGAAGGAGGTGGCATACTTTCTCTTTCCGAAGATTGTCGGGTTACTCTTCGTGACCTATCCATCTTTTAAACAAACATGCAACATGTATGACATATAATAATTTTACAAGGTCAAATCAATATCAAAACAATTAATAAACCAATTAGACATTAAACATAAAACTTAATATAAACAAGTCCTATATATGTCTAACTAACTCACCGCATCTAAGGTCAAGTCACCACTATTTAATCAAACAATTTCATAAACAAGGCTCTGATACCATCTGTAAAGACCCGATCCTCTAAATCCCGAGACTTAGAGTACCGAATCCCCAACCACATATAACGTTTTCACATTATATGTAAGGTTGTCCTAAAACTAACAGTTTATGAAAATTGTTTGATCAAAATCACTACTTTGTAAAGAACTTTTAAAAAAACAAGATTGCTAACAAAAGCAATCTATACATATATTTACATATAAACATCTTTAGTGTCAATACATGACACTACAAAAATTACATGTTTTCTCAAAACATGAGAATCCTAAAGGATCTTAAGGTCATTACAAAAGAATTGGCTTAACTAACAAGCCTTCTATACATAGCTTTCCTTAGCAAAAAGTCTTCTAAAAGTCCGGGTAATCGGATCCTATTCATCCCACTCGTCCAGAAATCTTTCGAAATCGGACCCATAGCCCAAGTCATCGTAATACTCGTCTCCAATACCTGCAAAGCAGCAAAAGTGAGCCAGAGGCCCAGTACACAATAACCAATGCATAACAAGTCATCCAATTCATGTAATGCATCATAGAACAAGTGGTTATCTTTATTACATTTTGATTCACAAATCAACAAGAGGGTATTCAAACCCCGGTCACACTTCGGGAATCCAGGGATCCTGAGTAACAGCAGCTGCTCAGGGGGTTGATATAAGCAGTCCGAATACTTATATCTCCTATATCTATTTCATGAAGATAATAGCTTCATCTAGGGTTTAAAAGCCGTTGCCCGACTCTACTTAAACTCAGTCCATAACATGAGCCTAGTTCACAAGTTCCCATAAACTTGAACTAAATCATGGTATTTCCCCCTAAGTTTAAGCAAACGTTACAGATACAATTCCCCCTATCGGCTACCCACTTAACCAAAAGAATCGCTATTGCATCATAGCGTACCATTGCATCATGGTAAAGTCATTGCATCATGACTTGGTTAAGCGCCTAGCTAACATGTCATTGCATCATGACAGGTTTGCTGCTCCTCGGACCAGATTAAACAGCGTAATAGACATCCAATTCATTCAAATGTTAATCGAATCAATTTAGGTCAAATTAGAAATGTCTGGTCCTAGCAAACATCAAACAAGTTATTGCGTACCTGAACCCGTTAGTATAACTAGGATCTCTCGGTGATGAACTAACCGAAGAATCCTTAACTGTAATAGAAATCACAATAATCAATAAATCAACAATTATAGATTTCATTCTCACAATATATACATATTATATCCATATATCACAATTAATCAAAGAATCCAATTAATTGAATACAAAGTCACAATAAGCATTTAAACGTCCTATTATATCCCAAATGCTTAATAAATACTTAATTGCTCAAATAACAACTTTGGAAAATTTTTAGAAAAAGTTCTTTAAAATTCAAAAGCACGGGATACGCCGGACTCAACGCCGGCGTTGAGCCGGTGTTCAATGTTCTGAAAATGCACACTGCCAAGCTGGCAGCGTTCAAGGTACGCCGTCAGCCTTTGTATCCTACGCCGGCGGCGTTGAGCCGGCGTAGAATCCAAAACCAAAGTTTTCAAAAACGTCCAGAGAGGTGTAAGCCGGCCGCTTACATAAGTACGCGGGCAGCCTTCACATGTACGCCGGCGGCCTTGATTCCCAGAAGCCAGCGTACAATATGGAAGAAAGAACGCCGGCTGACTTCCTAGCGAAAGCCGGCGGTGTTCAGTCGGCTTTAAGAAATTTGATTCTGTGACTATCAACACCGCCTCTACGCGGCGGCGTAGAAACTCAAATTGCCGGCGTACGTTCTGAAGAACAGACGCTGGCAAATCCTTAGCATAAAGCCGGCGGCGTGCAAACGGCGTTAGGAAAATCGATTCTGTGGGCTTTCTACACCGCCTCTACGCCGGCGGCGTAGAATCCCCAGATGCCGGCGTACGTTTTAAAAACAAGCTTAAACGTGAGAATTCAAATCCCCTGTTTTCAACTTAAAAATCCTATCTTAATACATTCTAAACCTTCCTCAACTACACTTTCAACTTCATATCATTCACTCATATCTATACTCAATTCTAGCAACTCAAAACATAAATTCAACACAATTAGACACTTCAAATTTCACTTCAATCCCATCTAGATTTCTCCTACACAATTCCTCTTCACATCTTCCCAACTCATCATATCATCTTAATAATACATACACAACCTCACACACTCACAAGCTCATTCCTAACTCAACCCAAGCATGAACAAACAGTTAAGACAACATTTATCTTATTCCAACAAAGAATTCATGTAATCACTTTAAGAAAGAAAACAAACAAAACAAAACAACAACCATAACTAAATCAATTCAAATACAACTATGTATACCTTGTCTTAAGGATAGCTTTGATTTTTAAACTTGATATTAACCCTAACTTGAGCTTGGAAATGGAGATGGAAATGGAAAAAGAAACAAAGAAAGAAAGAAAAGGAAATTCGGATAACAATGGGCTGCCCCAAAAGTAGGTTAATTAAGCAAAATTTGACTTTAAACATATCCAAATTTACCCCTTAAAGCATATATTAACTTAGGTTGCATTTGGGCTTATTTTTGGGGCAATAATGCTATCTTTATTAGAGGAAACTCTATCAATTAACCTTTAACAAAAATTGAAGTTGATTTATAAATCTAACTTAACTTAACCTTTTAATGTACAAAAGACAACATTAATAATTTCATTACACACACATTAATGCATATAAAACAAGGATATTAATGTCAACATATACATATACAAATCATATATCTTAGACTACTATCAACATAACCATGCTCATTCAATTCAACAATTTAAAATAAATAAATAAACACATGAAATTTAAATAGAATTAAAATCTAGATCATTTCATATTATGATTGTTTAAGGCAATATTCACGCGAAACTTTAATTTGTCATAGAATGTGTTTGTTAGATTTGATAAGTTGTATTATAGCATATCTCATACATATGAGATACTTCTTCCATTTAGTTTGGGCATCTTTTGTAACAATTAATTACTATCAACAAGTAGAATGCAAGTGCATTTGGCAAAATCATATAGTAAATCCCATGGGAAGTGGTCTATACTCAAGTAGGTTAGTTTAAGTCTTTCTTTTTCTTTGTGATTTATATTACTAATCAAGCTTTTAAATTGATTAATCAGTCTCTTCTTATATGTGTCATCCATTGGTTTGCATACTTTTCCACATTAATAACTAAATTAAACAGTATAAACGAAGATGTGCAAGTATTGAATTTTTTGACACTATTTCAAGGTTTAAATATTAAATTGAATTTTTGGATAAAGTCCAAGTATTACATTTGACATTTTTATTATATATGCATATATATATGTATATAAATATTTCTTTTTTACTTGATGATATATTGTATTTGTTTTTAGATAGGCTAGTGTTTTCTTTATTTTTATATTTTTTGCTCTCTCCCAAAGAAGAGATTCAATTATTTAAACTAAAGTCATACAGAAAATCGTGGCCATTTCAAATAAAAGCAATTATAATAAAGGGTAAGGGATAAGGCTTCCTAAAAATCATTGCACCCCTTCTTTCCTTGGTTGCTACCAATCCACATAAACATATTTGTTGGATATTGATTTAAATATTTATTTTTCTATTAAGATTCCTAAAGATTAGTTCTTTTAATTATTTTAGACTTATCTATTTCTTTATAGTTTATATTTTGTTACCTAATATTTATCTTTTGCTTGTTACCATATTGCCTATTTAAAAGACATTCTATATTTCTAATCAGACAAAATAATAATAGTAAACATCTATCATTCTCTTTTATCCTTCAAAATTCTAACATGGTATGAGAACTTCATGGTCTTGATGGCTTATGAATTTATATGAAAATAGAGAGTGTGTGAGTTTCAATGGCATCAAATACTTTTCCTCCTCCTATTCTTTTTTAAAGGATAGAGTTATAATTTTATCAAACTGAAGTCCTATCTATAAGCTTTGATTGTGTGGGAGCTTATTAAGATGATTTTGAACCTACTTATCTCCCTCAAAATCGAACAGTAGCATAACTCAAAAAACATGAGAAGAATTAGCAAAGAGACCAAAAGCCCTCACTTGCATTCATTCAACTATATCAGAGGAGATAATGACTTGTGAGTCATCAAAAGAAGCATGGAATAAGCTTAAAGAAGACTTTGAAGGTAATAGTGAAATAAGGCAGGTCAAAATTTTGAATCTCAAAAGAGAATATTAGATTCAAAAGATGAAATATTAAAGATTATAGCAGCAAGTTCATGTCCATTATTAATCAAATTAGATTGTTTAGTGAAAAATTTCCTAACCAAAGAATTGTAGAGAAGCTCCTTATGAGCCTACCTGCAAGATGTGAATAAAAATTTTCATCACTTGAAGATTTTAAGGATTTGTCAAAAATAATTATTGCAAAGTTAAATTAGACTCTTTAAGTTATGAAGCAAAGAAGAAAAATGAGACAATGGGCATTCATCAAATCAAATAGTTGAACGAGCATATCTAGTCAAGACTTCTTCAAAGGGGAAAGGAAAGATTCATGAATCTAAAAATTGTAAAACGCTTGGTCATCAGGAGGAAGATTGATGCATAAAGGGAAGCTTCAATGTTTTAATTGTAAGATATTTGTGCATTTTTAGAGAAATTGCATAATGAAGAATTAAGAAGAATGTATAAATATGACACATGTGGTTGTAGGAGAAACTCCTTTTTATATAGATGGTGGAAAGTGCACCATGAAGAAGGTTTTGGAGAAGTGTGCCCCAAGAGTTGGTGATAAAGTGCACTAAAATAGTTTCTTCTCTTCACACAACTGAGAAGAATGGAGAGAAATACTCCATAACCATGAAAATTTGAGCTTTGCAATTTTGAATAAAGGGAGAATGTTGGATACTGATTCATAGATTTGCTTTGCTATTAAAAATCCAAAGATTAGGTTTTTTAATTATTTAAAATTATCTATCTTCTTTTTAGTTTATGTTTCGTCACTTAATATTTATTATTTGTTTTTTACCATATTGTCTATGTTAAAGACGTTCTATGTATTTCAAATCGCACAAAATAATAATAATGGACATTTGTCGTTCTCTTTCACCCTTCAAAATTCGAACAATTTCCTTTCTATTAATCAAAGAAAACAAGAATGAGAATACAATTTAAGGGTTTGGATCTCTTCAATAAGTTGTCGACAACTCCAAGAAGCATGCTCTTTATTCATTAAACCATTGTGCCCTAAAGTGTTGTTTTGTGTTTGATCTGAACATCTTTCTACCTTCGAAAAAGTGCAATATGCAAACCTTCTCTAACTGTATAAGTTTTTTCCCTTCCATGTCCAAGCAATCAACTTGATTTGAAGAAGTAAACAATGGTTCATCATTAGAATTTCTTGTAACTGCACTTGCCTACAACTAGTCGCTCGTAACAAAAACTTGCACTGCAATCGATTTTTATTATTGAACCCAATAGAGGTTGAGGTTCAACACTATCTTCATTTGCATCGAATTCTAAAACTAAATTTTCATCACATGAAGAGATATCCTTTAGGAAATTGCAGCTTAAATTTTTTCCATAATAGCTATCGGGTTAATAGATTTTTATTCAAAGACACATTCATTTCAATGATTCCATATAAACCATCCCACAATGGATATTTTGAAAAGAATTGCCTTCCAATTTGTCATTAAACTCATACAATCTTTAACAATTTTCAAAATCTAAAGATCAATCCCGGTGAAGAGATGAGTTCTCAATCTGAGTTCTTATAATAGCAAACCACATTGTTAATGATCATTCTCGAAAAAGCAAAATGAGCTCTACATATTCCACTTTTTGGCAAAACTTGTAATCAGGATTTGATCCACATTTTCTTCTCATTAAATTATGTCATGTAGCTAACAAACAATTGCAAGCAAGCCACATAAAATTTTTTATTTTTTGCAAAGTATCCACTAACATTCTTTTAGTTTAAGTAATCTAAAGCCATCAAGCACTTGCCAGTAGTAATTTTGGAGCATAATTACTTTTCCACTAATAACACCTTGCCACCCCCATGATGCTTTACTCCTCAAACTCTTTGCCTCATGAAAATCCCCATTAGATACTCTTAAGTACCTATCACAACCCAAAAAGGGTTGAAGCATAGTCAAGTTTGCCATATACAATACTTAGGTATTATATACTAAGGCTACCCTAATATATCTATTTATCACAATCATTTGTAATCTAATTTTATATTTTGAAATCATTCAATTAAGTTTTGAAAATATTTGATATGCATTGGAAAAGTAAAAATTTTCAAAAATATCACAAAATGGTTACTCCCATGAGTAACCAATGCACACATATATAAATATATGTAAGTATCAATTAAAATATTATTGTAAACCGTCTCAAGACATCCCATGATGCCCAAAACAAAAATATCTAAAAGTAAGAAAGATGACTCTAAGTATCTTATAAAGCAAAAGTCAAACTATGATACTAAATACCATAAAAAAGTAGGGCTCAAAAGGAGGCCCTCTAAACCTATATGCATCAACATGCACATAGTTTACTCCTAGCATAAGCATCAAGTTAAATGCAAGACTACTCGCTAAACTCCTTAACAAAACCCTCGAAATCGGCACCATACCCATCATAGCCATAACAATCATCATCGTCATTTTCACTTGAAAAAAAAAAATGAGTTGAAGCTCAGTACAACAGCAACTCAAGCACACATGGAATGTATCATACACACATAATCTAGATGTAATGCAATAACTAACAAATTTATATCTTTAATTTAAATGTGTCAATCAAGATGGGAGAACTCACACTTTGGCATCATGTTGGGAAACTAGGGGTCCTAAGTAGTAGCAACTGCTTAAGGGGTTGATATAGATAGGTCGAATACCTATATCTCCTATTTCTAATAAGTAATAGCTTCTTCTAGGGGTTACAGCCATTACACATCTCTACATATTTTAGTCCACCACATTTTTTAGTTTGACAAAGCCCATTATCCTAAACTATATAAGTGTAACTTCTCACCTAATGTAAGTAGATGTTATCCCATTACCACCCTATTAGCTACTGCCAAGCCATTCTTGATGGCTTAAGTGCCTAACTACCGTGCTGGTATCACTTAATACGGTTGTACCCTTCAGCTCAAATCTAAGATCGACCACACATAATTAGTCACTCAATTATTATTAATCGCCTTTAAATATTAATTCATTTGAGAATGCTTATCCTAATGAAACAACACACATGTCACTATGTACCTGTTATCTAGTATGTAGATTGTCAAGATTAGAGCATAGGCTAAAGTGCAAGTCAGAAGCAATAATATTTGTCCAAAAAAGGATAATTTGCATAAGCAATGTGCATACAAAACAATTATTAAATTCATATTGGTTATTTAATTATGTTTATTAATACTATATAAGACCTAAATTGATATTTTAAGTAGAATATATTTACGCTATTGGGATTAAGTAGTTTGGATTAAGCCATGAGTATAAGAGATTGGAATTCTTATTTTGAAGTATTAGGCCTTTAAGGGTCCTATTTAGGCCCAATAGGATATTAACTAAATCTATTGATATTTAAGGTAATGAGCTTTAAGGGATTTATAATTGAGCCCTTTAAATTACAATTTAGGTGGATTTTGGAATTAAGTATTCAGTTAGGTCCAATTTTGAGTAAAGTTGGATATTAGACCTAAGAATTTAAATATAAGTTCAAAGGAATTGAATTTGTTTTAGCTTAGAACTATTGGCTCTTCAACATTCCCAATTAGGCCCACTATGTGTTTTTTTCTTTTTTTTTTTGGTTCATAGGTCCAAGAATTGTTACATGAGCCAATTAGGTAATTCAATACCTAGAAAAAGATAATGACTTAAAAGTTTTAAAAATAGCCTAATTGATGTAGGTAAGGGTTTTTGACCCATTATTATGGAATTTAACCCCATAAAAATGAGGTTTTGTTTAGTGGTTTGATTTAAATCATAAAGCCTAAATTACTAAGGAAGCCTATTAAAGGATTTAGAATGGCCCTAAAGTTTACCATTATAAGCTTATTTTAATTAGTGAGGCCCATTTGTATATTTTAGCGTTTTGGTCAAATTTGCTACTTTGCCCAAAAATAATGTTTGATTATTATTTTAGAGTTTTGGTCGAATGGGATCTCAATAGACATCATCCAAGCATTGAATTGACTTTGTTCATACGGAATCCACACGGTGAATTCTATATCATGATCAGGAATAAAGATGATATATAATATTATTGGTGTTGCGGTGAAAGTTAAGTGGCAAAAAACTAAGGTTCCGCCTGATTCCAATCAACCTACCATGTTATACTAGTGCTTTAAACCAATCTACAATCTGGTTCCGTCAATCAAATATATTTTATTATGCATATTTTTTATCAATTACTCCATAACTAATTGTTTCGATTCAATTAAATTAGATCATGCCATTAACTCAACTCAGCTAATCGCTGCCCACTGGTTCAATCAAAATTTTATTTATTTAATCATTACCATTTCATTAAATTAGAAATATACATGGCATTCGGTATCAAATTAATTCAATTGATTTCTAACCATATCCATCAAGATTAATTCACTAGATGAAATTCAAATTTGACACATACATATACATCATCTTGGCCTATATTTAAATGTTTATATATAGGTCCAGTTCATACATAGTAAATTTTAATTCCAATGTTTATGTCATCAAAATTTTCTAGCTCGGAGGCAATTTCATACACCAATATGTCCAATCCTAACATTATTAAATTATAATGTAATTTATATGCTTATATTCCTTTCGTTTATATAGCAAATAAATTAAAATCATCTAAAATATAACCTGCACTTTGATCCACAAATCAAAATCACAACTTTCATGGACATGTGTACATTTTTTTATTATATCCAGCACACGACAAGCATCGGAATATTAATCATGCTTCGATGGTTCAGATATTTCCAAAAAAAAAAAAAAAAAAAAATTCAATTCCCACAGACGTGTACATTTTTTTATTATATCATGATTTACTCCTTTCATCCAATTTCAATAACATTTGCAGATTTACTCCTAATAGACCGACGTATTAAATATTCATTTCATTGGATTTGCATAATGAACAATTACCACATAAACATATACATACATACACATATGTTTGGCATTTTAAATATGTATATACACCACACACACACATGCAATTATCAAAACTAAATAAAAGATCCAAAATTATTTTCAACATATTTCATGATTTCATCCAGAAAAAAATTTAAATCACGCACAATTTATTAATTACATAATTATTCTTACTTGTATTGGCACAAAATCAATATAATTCTTCAGTACCCTAATCTTTAGTATGGCTTAGGAATAGATATATGAAGAGTGACAGGTTATAGAATTGGATTACCTGGTATATCTTGAATTAGAAGTGGATTTTGATACAATTTGTGAACTAAATTTCAAGAGAAAAAGGGTTATATTTTTCTTTTGAATTGGAGCAAAAGGAGTGGTGTTTTCCCTTGGGTATTTTAAACTAAAAGGTGGAAAAATGACTACGAGTAGGATTTAGAGATTTACATTCCATAAAAAAATTTATGGCTTCTGAATGGATTGAAGTTTTAGAAATTAAAAATCAAAAATAATTATTTTTCATCTCTAATTGAATTTGAATCCTCATACATTAATTAACTTACATATCAACTGTACAACTTAGGTTCAAATTAAAAAATGTGTGTAATAAATCCTTGAATTCTATTGTCTTATTAAGAGGTTCAAATTAGGGTTTATTTATACTAAAATTATTTTAGTCTATTTAACTTTAGTTATTTTATCTTTTGAATTTTTTTAGGTGTATTTCAATACCTTCAACAATAACGCATCAAGGTTCGGAATAATTTACCATGCCATTTTGCCTTATAATGCATCATTAAACTCTTCCAACTCTCTATATCCCAATTCTCCTTAATGTTTTACTATAGCCAAATTCATCCACTTCTTCAAATGCATCTTCTTTCTGGTTTGGTCTCCTCCCTACCAAAATCTAGC
Source organism: Combretum micranthum (assembly GCA_024138025.1). Classification (NCBI taxonomy): domain Eukaryota; kingdom Viridiplantae; phylum Streptophyta; class Magnoliopsida; order Myrtales; family Combretaceae; genus Combretum; species Combretum micranthum. The sequence continues at coordinate 69,469 of JAMXBD010003757.1, read as the reverse complement.
CATTGGAGAAGTAACTTCTTGACACATACCTCTAGGAGACAATAACAAACTGGACCATCCCAATAATTTGTTCATAATCCTTTCTTTCATGAATCTTGGGGCTTCATGTTTTGAGCTAGCCCACTCAGTTGTTAATCCAAGGTGCTTACCAGGAGCCAATGCATTAGCTATTCCCCATTTTGATACATATTTCTGCATGCTTTTCATCTAGTAGAATCTTTCTAAAGGATACAGACGACTTTTGAAAGTTGACTAATTGCCTTGAGGCTCTGTAATAATTTCTAGTATTCTTTTCATATCGTCAAAGTACATCTCCTTAACCTCTAAAAAGAGTAAGGTATCATTTGTAAAAAGGAAGGGAGTTAGTTTAGTTAGGCTCTCTTTTTTAATCCTTATTCCTATTATCAAGGCACATTTTGTTATCTTTCTTATTCCTTTCATCAATTTTCCTAAGAAAAACCAATCAATCCTGTCTTGAGCTTTGACCATATCAAGCTTCATAGCACGATCATGATGTTTACTTTTTATTAAGTTTTAAAGAATGAAGCACTTAGTGAATTATAATGATACTGTCCTGAATAGGCCTACATGAAATGAAAGCACTTTGGATGATGTTTCCTTCACTTTGGAATCTTTTCTAGACTCAAATTTTTCTTATACTTTTACATCTTTTTGCTTTTTTTTTTTTTTTTCCTTCTAAAGCATATCTCTTTCTTTGAAAAATGATAGTTCTTTCTAAATAATACATCAATTCATGAGAAAAATCATCACATTAAATTGTAATAAATATGAAGAAAGAATAGTAGTTTTTTATATTTTTTATAATTTATTGGTATATAATATAAACATATTAATTATTGAAATAATCTTTTAGGTGATATAATAAGTTTTACTGATAAAGGACCTTTTTCTTCATCATATGCAATTTTGAAATATTTTCTTCAAAATGTCTTTTCACACGAATGTGACCACCATTTCATGATTAAAAACTGTTCCATAAAATTGTGATATATATAAATAAATAGTATAATTGTTCTATATTTATAATAATTTATAAGTTAACATTGTAAAATGTTAATTGTTGAGAGAATAACTCTAATAGTTTTATAATTTTTGCTAATAAATTTTCAAGAGGTGCTTTTGCACTTACGTAACTTTTGGAATAGTAGCAACTTTTGTATAGTTAATGCAAAGGTTTCATTCTCACTATTTTAAAAGATGATAGTACCTTTTGAATAAGATATTATTTCATGAAAAATATTACATTAACTATGATATATTTAAATAAATAATAATTGTTGTGATATTACAATAAATATTTTTTTTAAAATATAGTTCCTTTTCAAAATGGGAAGCGTTTACAATTTGCATCTTACCATTAATAGTGTCATCTTTTTTTCACCAATGCATTTTTATTAATGAAGTTAATTAATTTTAATAAAGTTTTTCACATTACTTATGAAGGATTATGACAAGTTAATTTCTTTGATGGTACCTAAACTTTTTCAATATAATAAAATTATACCTAAACAAAATTTTTACCCACATAAATACATAAATTTTTTAAATCTTACAATACGTTTGGCCTATATCTGGCAAAAACTCGGTGATATGTCGATGTGAAAGAAAATATATATTAAAAAATTAATTTTAAATTTTCACATCAGCATATTTATTTTTTTCACTTACCTCTCTCTCTCGTTTCTTATTTTTCTCTCAAAACAACACCTCAAGGTCTAACTCCACAACGAAGCAACCAGCCACCACTTCAATAACCACCAATGTCACCTCACTAACAGCAACCACAACTACCGAGATTTCCTCAATTGCACAACCACGAACTACTGATCTCACTACATCAAACCTATTTTTGAACACCAATTGAACCATCACCTTGCATCACCTCCCTCAGAACTACCATCCAACTGCACTTTGCACATGGCACTAGCTACCGCCACTCTAAGTTCTTTCATTCTTGCACCGAAACCACACATTGAAGCCACCAACTGAAACCCCAAAACACCAACTCTGGTCTCACACAAACTTAACCCAAGGCTACCACTAACCTCATTACCACCATCTCTACACCCTTAATACCACACCAACAAACTTAGAAACACCAACAATTAATTTAAACACAACACACTTGCTAACAATTACTAGCCACCATCTTCAAAGCCATAATATGACCTGACTAACCCTATTACTCCATCTCTGCTAGTTTTCAATAACCTATCACCTTGCACACATCTATATTCGATACAATTTGTGTAGTACTTTTGGGTTAGTATAGGGATACGACATGTATTCGAGTATGATAGCAGGGTTTAGCTCATTAATGGTATCTAATTTGGTGCTTCGTGATGTCTAAACTCGCATCTAGTTTGGTTTGCAAAGTGGTTGTCTGGTTTTTTTTTTTTTTTTTTGTCACTTGGTTGATGGAGATGGTGGTTTTTGGATTTGAGATGGTTGTTGTGCCATGTGTATGTTCGGATTGTAGGGGTTATTGGTGTTTGTGAGTTTCATGTGTTAGTGGTTTTAGGTGGCTGAAGATGTTGGGTCTAGTTGAGTTATATTGTTGATGTGGTCATGGATTATGGTTGTTTTGACTTAGAGAGGGAAAGGGAAGGTAGGGAGAGAAATGAGAGAGAAGGAGGGGGATAAAGAAGAAGAAAAAGAGAGAGAAAGTAAAAAAAAAATAGAGAAAAAGAAGGAGAAAAAACTGACATAGAAGAGAAAAAGTAAATTTTTAATAACTATTCCTTGCCATGCCAACATATCGTCAACGTAGGTGAAAGATTTAAAAAGTTTAGGTATTTTTATGAATAAAAATTTTGTTTAGGTATAATTCTGTTATATTCAAAAAGTTTGGATATTGTTAGGGAAACTTACTCGGGTTGCGACTTTAAAGTTTTACAAAAATTATAGCAACAATTGGGTGATGTAATTTAAAATAAGATAACTCTTGATTTATTATGTTATAGTTATACAACTTGAAGGATTATAGCTCTCTTCACATTACATATGTTTATCCAAATATAAATGCATACATAGTACATGATTGTATAACTTTTCTTACTATCATACCTCTTAAAATTACATCTTATATATTTTGTATTTTTTTGTGTTACTTGTTTTTAGTAATATCTATATTTGTTACATTTTTATAAAAAAAAAAATTATAAGTAAAATAATAACCTGTGTATTATGCTATTTCGTTACTAGTATCCTTTATATCGAAACGTTTTCTAAAAAAAAATCGACTCAAAGATTATAAATCATTGGAACTTCAATTGGAAAGAAAGGGGAGGGAGAGGGGGAGTTTCAAATTGTTGTACAAGTTAAAAGTATGTTATGGCCTAAAACCAAAGTATCTAGATAGTTTGCCTCATACCTACAATGCAATATGAGTATATAGAGAGTCAAAACTTTGCTAAAAACCATTATATTAATGTACTACTCTTCTAACTCTCGTAAGTCTTACAACCTTAAAAATTACAAAAGAACTAAGAAGTTAGTTTACTTGACACTAGATTGTATATATGCCTTTAAATTCAAAACTTGCTAGTGAACAACTATTGATCTCATTTCACCTTTGATATAAGAGAAAAAATTATATGTTGTTAAATTTCTATAGGACAATGTTATGGGATTTGAGTATCATTTTTTATAATACAATTTAAATTATAAACAAATTTGAGATTTATAGTTTATTTAAAGATATTTTTAAGTTTTATGATAGTAGTATAGTTACTATTAGATATATATATATATTTGTAAAATGAATAAGATTATTTTGTAACTTATTATATATTTTAAGAACAATTGGATAATTATATTTTTGGCATATACGTTATTTTCCTATCATATTTGTAACAAAATGTTTTTCTTTTCTTTTTGGTAAAAAAATTATATTGTAGCTAATACGATATTTTCTAAGATAAGATAAATCCTGTGGAATATATATATATTATATATATATATGATGTCCACCATATTTATTTTGGTTGGACAATCTACTCTTACATACTTACTAATGATGAATTGCAATGACACATGTTGGAAATGTTTTTTAAAACAATGAAAATTTCTAAGTCGACAACTATTGATGGTTGGAAAAATCATTTTTATTGTAGTGCAAGTGTCCATAACCTCACAATTGCAAGAAATTAAATTATTTAATATTCTAATCCATTTTTAAATTATGTAAGCTTTGCATTCAATGATTTATAATTGAAAACTACATTCAAATATAAAAAAATTATAGAAAAAACGTTATAACTAGATAAGAAGAGTAAGACAATTATGAGTACAACGATAACAACAACAACAACAACAACAACAACAACAATAAAAATAAACAAATAGACTAATGACATTATAATCCAATGATTTTAATACTAATCTTTTGAATCAGATAGATTAGATTGAAATTTGCTTCCCCTTGGAATAGCAAAAACACATCAAAACAATGTAGGATCTCGTTTTACACCTCAATCTCTATGTAAGCTTAACCATTGGGAATTTATCAACTACTAAAAAATGATGCGTCGTATAAGTTTACATGTCCCTGCCTTTTACAAAGTTATCTGCACTTGACGAAGACAAAGAAAGAACATACTAATCTTACAATTATACTCCTATGCATGCTTCTACTACACTCTACATGGGTCTTCTTTACCCTTTAGTCACTCATTGACATAACCTTTTCATTTTTTGTCTCACTTATAAATGTGTTTTCTATTTGGTGTATAGAAAATAAAGCAACAAATAGATTGTGTAATGCACAAAAAATACATAATAGAAAATTTTTGAACTACTAAAAATTTAGATAGACCACTTCCACAAATAAAATCACTATTTATATCAGGAGTCATTATCTAGATAATATAAAAAGAAAGGTTAAATTTATCATAGACCATTTTCCTAAGAGAACAAGATATAGAGAATATATATATATATATATATATATATATATTGAAAAATTCAACACTCTAATGGAAAGAAAAAGATTAATTTGACGCAGTGAGTAGCGTAAAAGACAAGATCAATTAATGATTAATCGCATAAATCAAAATGAAAATGAGGAAAAATCTCACTCAAAGAAGTCTGGAATATTATTAAGTGATAAAAGCGTTTTGTAAAAAGAAAAGGGTGAACTAAAAACTTAAAAGCCCATTTTGGGACCCTAAATGAAGGTTTGTAGGCTTGAAAACTAATTATGGAACAATAAATGTAGATCTCTAAAATTGCTTCACGTGTGTATATAATAATAACAAAGTAGAGTTATATGCTAAAAGTTATGGCTTTTGGAAGATGAACTAACATTTATTTCTTCTTGGACTTTTTGGGTTCATCTAGTTTATCCATGAACTAATCCGCAATCTGGTTCAACAACACAATTTTACAGCAATCAATCTTCAAAGGCATAGGAAAACACATTTGACAAGAAAATATAATAAAAAGTTACCATTAATCTAGATCCACTGAGAAAAACATGCTCACAAAGTCAAAATATTGGGTTATGACAGTAATTTGATTTGGAAGGAAGAAATATCTGGAAGTGAAAGATGTAGATCAACTAGAAATTAAAAAAGAAAATCCATCTTAAAAATAAATATTAAGATACTAGGAAATAAAAAAAAAAAAAGAAAAAGAGATGAAATACTTTTATTGTCCAATACGAGCTAGCTTAATTAGTAAAGATGGATTATAGTCTTAAAGAGTGGGACTTGATTCACTGATAACAATTGTGTCATTCTATATAGATTCAAAGAATATATTGTTTCGGCACGTATAACATTTAAACGTTATACGTAGAGGCTAATAATAAGTTTCATGCCCTGATTTAGATCATCATGTATCTAGTTTCATCACATATAATGCTAGAATATTATATCTCTTAGTAGTTCAAGAGTGTAATTTGCAATTTTTCCTTAAATTACTCCACATATTTCTACTTCAAGGATCATGCTTCAAAAGCTTTTAAGAAATATGGAATTGATTTTTAAAATGTTATAGGGTTTTTAATATGGAGTAATTTAAGGAGAAATTGCATATTACAAAAGTTTAAATGATGCAAGTAAAATAGATAATAAATTTTGATTAGATAAATTAATGTAATTAATTGCGAAATAGATTTAAATTGAAATTTGAGATTTCCAATTTCCTAAACTCTTAATGTAATCCCCCAAATTTTACGTAATCTAATTTTAATAAATACTAAAAATGTAATATAGAATTATATTGAATAATTGGAACAAGTAGTAAAATCACTCCAAATTTTTTCGATTTAAAAATGTTAAAGTGTAAATGAATTTGATTATAATTAGAAAGATTAAAATCGTTACTAATAAAAATTTTGAAAATACAAACTGAACCTCTATGATATCAAATAATATAAAACGACGATAAAGCAATCGTTAATATAAAGTTACTGAATTCTTTTTCCTTAAGTTCAATACTTAGGAAATAAATCCTACGCTTGTTAAATAATGAAATAATAGTGTTCAAGCTATCTATTAACAGTATTGAGTAGCCTTAGATAAAAATAGGTTGCTAATAACAAATTAGTATAAATAGCTCCTATACAATAAAACACAATATTTGGTAAAATAGATCAATATCTAAAATCTAGATCTTAAGTAAATAATTAAATTACACTAATATTATAATGAAATGATTTATAGATTTTAGAAATTAAAACCCTGAGTTGCCAATATAACATCCAATAATTTCAAAATTTGAAAATAAACAAATTGGCAAATGTGAGACTAATATCAAATATATGATTCAACAAAAATCTTAGAATTAAAATAAACTCATTCGTATCTTGAAAAACCCGAATAAAAATTTCCTTGACCCAAATAGATACCAAAAACGAGATTTCGTATCTTGAAATGATAATTCAAGATATAATTCAAAGTAGCTCTAAATCCCAAAACCGATAAGATACAGTTTATTAATAGAGCTTATCAGTATAAAGCAATAATTTAAAGAGAAATTACTAGGATTGTAATTACATAATGGATATCAACACCGATCAATAATGACTAATCTAAATTTAAAATAAAAATTTCAAACCTGCTGGCATACTTGTTAGGAATTATGAATTTATTAAGACTTAGTTCCTAAATCAATTTATTGAACTTGAAAAATGAAATTGTGTAAGTTAAAGTACTTAAAATAATTAATTGTGTAAACTCAAACTAAAAACTTGTACGAACAAACAATGTAGAGTTTCGTAGTAACTTAGGAAAATTTTATTCTGATAAAACTCTTATGTAACCATTATAGATATTTGTTTATAAACTAATATTAGTTAAACATTTTTTTAATTAATTCTTACTAGTCAAATAATAAACAAATATATATATATATATATAAAGAAAACAAAACAAAATGCAAAACACTGGAATGGAGAATCTTCACCACCGCTGGAATTGAAATTGCGATAGCAGTTCTCCACAACCGGACACGTTGAATTCACCACTGCAGACTCTCTGGAACAGAGGGGACAACTGCAGCAACTGTGAATACACACTGGAATCCACGCACGACTGCTGGAACGATCGAGCAGAATTCTCCATGCACGGAACGAGCAGGGGACACCAAGGAACAAAACTCCCACGCACAGCAGCATTCGTGTTGGAGAAGGAAATCCACGAGCAGCACTGCGCGGAGAAGCAGGTGCACGAGCAACACTGCAGGAGCTCCACGCACAAAGGACGCTACAGCTGATGTTCCTCACGCATAAGCAGTCTTTAGTCCACGCACGAGTAGCAGCTGACACACATGGACAAGCTGCTTCCCACACCCACACCCTCCACACGCACAACACAACTCTTAGTTGAAAACAGAGCACATAAAACATAGCAAATTTCGGCTGCTTCATACCCAACTTAATCCGAAATTGAGTTCTTAATTTCAAACGAAAATGACATGAACTCCAATTAAAATACTCCACATGTAATCAACATTAAATAACAAGAATATCAGCCCAAGAAAACAACCAAAACAATACTGAATTTGTCTTCAAAAAACTGAATAAACCAGCTGCAGCAGGGGGCAAACCAACAAGAATACAACAACAATTTGAATTCCGATTTTTGTAAACCCCTAGGCTCATTTGAGCTGATATTTTTGACTAATTAAACCAATAAAAGGCCTTCAAATTTCCAATTCAAACACTAAGTATTGGTTAGAAAATAACAAAGGAAATCTAATCACAAAACTATATAAACAAAGGTGGAAAATGTCAACAAAAACTGTAGCAGAAATTCCAAAATTACTTCAGATTTTGACCCGATTTTGATCCGACTTTTGTACAATTCAAGCCCCTATTTTACACACATAAATGGCATTAATTAGCTACCAAAAAACACAATTAAAGCCCTCAAAGATAGCCACAAAAATATGTCAAAACACAAGTCAAATTGTCATCCAAATTTGCCAAATTCGCATAGAAATTTCCAGCTGCAATTGTGAGCCTTTTTCAAACCCAAAACCATTTCCTTAGCCTCTAAAACTTAGCCTAGACTTGGTATATGTATATAAGCTTAAGTTAGACAAAATTTGAGCTCATAATTTTCACAAAATCATCCAAAAAACACAGCTACAAACATAAGTGCGCCCAGCCCTTTTCCTTTCCTTTTTCCATTACAACCTTCAATTTACAAAGCTTAGAAACCCTTGTAAGATAAACCATAAACCCTTAGCTTACTTCCATATCCTACCTACACACTAAGCTCCTCAACAACATCAATTTCCTTCTCTAACAACATCCAAAACCACATCAAAAGTCTTAAGTTATCCTAAGATTCAAGAGGAGGAAACTAGCTTAACAAGGTAAGAATATTGGTTAGAATTGGTAAGCTTCCATTATAATTAATAATGCTAACTTATAATTTAGTTAAGAACTCATCATCTAACCTTGATATAGGTTTGATTCTTGCTTAAAAAGGAAGTTGAGAACTCATCATCTAACCTTGATATAGGTTCGATTCCAAGCTAAGGTAAGTTCTAAACTATCGACTTATCTTGTTATATTTATGTATGGACTTTAGGATGAATTGTTTAGTATTGAAGAAAGGTTATGTAGTAGAAAGAAGTGCTAATCAATTGATAAATTCAAGTAGATGGATTGTTGATATATTAGGAATGTTTAGATATTGTTGACAAAGGAAGACAACAACTTAGAAATATTATAAAGATGGTAATAGTAAATTCGGATTTTGGAATAAAGTGGACAAAACAAGACTCAAATTTCATCTAAACTAGTTTAAATTCATATCTAACAACCCTAGGACCTTATATGAACATAAAACTTGATAAAACAAGCTTTAAAGGCATGATTAGGAGTTCTATATTACAAGAAAAATATTATGAACAATTCATAGAAATTATACATATTGATAATATTACAAATCATGAATGAGCTAAAGAAATAGGTAAGAGGATTAAATGATGGTTTAAATTATATAGTTGAACGAATGATGGTACATAAATATTTAGGGTTATAGAAGCATCAACTTGAAAGTTAGGACTCTAAGCTTTAGGAAACTAGGAACAAAAAGAAATCAAATAGAGAAGAATGTTCAAAAGGTCAAATAAACTATATTGATATACTTGTTATAAACCAAAAACAACCTTATCAATCGATTGTACTCGTAAAATACTATGAAAACAATTATTCATTCGTCATAAACGAATTAGAAATGAGTTAGATATGATTAAAACACGTTTTGATTACAATTGTTAGGATTCACTTGAAATCTATGCATGTGTTTCATAAATTTAAAAATTGTACAAATCTTTTCTTGAAAAATAATTTCACTCCTAGAAAGTACTCTTTGGGTACTATCAAATCAACTATTTATACAACGAAATTGGATTTAAAACGAATAAGAAATCACAGACTAAGAAATCATTCAGTTTACACTCTTAATAAACCAACATCAAATTTCACTGTTATCCCTATAAGTATGATTATAATTATTGCTATTAATATTACTACTGAGTATAGTATTCAGTATTATTGATATTTTCATTACGAGTCATGAATGATTATTAATACTATTATTTTCACGATAACGCTACTGTACTTATATTATCATCAATACTATTATTATTTTTGTCATTAATATTATTATTTGCTAATAGTATGAAGATGATTATTATTATTATACATGTATTTATTACTAATATTGATATTAACATTTCAAAACTAATATTACTAATAATATTATAGTATTAAACTTAGCCTATTTTGCAATACGAATGAAACTGAAGTATAATAGAAATTTGATATATCCACATATGATTTTTATAATTCTTGAAAGATATAGATACTAGAACATACCCTTGAATAAATAAAAACACCAATTTGAGAGACGGATAAGGTTGACGGGCAAAGAAATAATAAATAAAAATCTTCTATTAAAAGCAGTAGAACTTAAGAAAAGACAAACCCTTGAATAAAAATATAGATAGCAATCAAAACTGAGAGAAACAAAATAAAAGCAAATAACAGATAAATATTCTTTACTATAAAAATTAAAACCTTAATAAAAACTGTATCAAATACCGATATGGACTAATTAGACACCTATGAGGATTCAATTAAATTATTTAACGATACAGTAATTAATATGACGGTCTTAGTCTAATACCCGATGATAGAGATCAACGCCTTTAAATTATAGGAAGACTTCTCTTACAGAAATAGTCCAATAATAAATCTCTGTTATTTCCTTTCATAGGAAAATAGATCAATTTCCGGATTATCGATAGCTCATACAACAATTTAGCGAGGACCACAGGTGAGTAACTTAGACTTGTTACATTGTTTGTGATTACAGTTTAATTGCACTAAAATACAAAGATAATAATAATGAACTCTCGTATGTATGGGATTATGGGATTTACTTGCTGTTAGAAATTACTTGTCTGATAAATACTATTAATCAAAAGTGATAATGAATAACTTGTGAAATTACTATATGTAAAGCATGTTGAGTGTCTGAATAAAGTTAAACACTTATAACCTGACTAAAAATTATCAAACTCAAAAGTAAATTGGTGCATGGATAGCAAGATTTGCACATACTGCATTATGATTTTATAAACGCCTACTACGTGTTAGAATTTCGGTTCTCTGGTAATACTTGGTTTTCTTAGGCAGAGGCTATTAGTTCTATGCAAGTTTACCTTTGTTCTGTCGGTTCCATGGGAACTAACTGGTAACGAAGGACGCCGCCCATGGTATCGCTGTGAAATGTCTAATACTTAGTGGAGTTTCTAAGGCGCAAAACAGGAAATGGGTGTTTAAAACATCATTAACATAAAGAGATAATAATTGTGTGGATTGTGGATTTCCTGTGTGCTTAGTTCTCTCTAGGTAGGTGATTCAGGGATTGGTTCCTTCAACCCCGATGAGAGGGCGTAAATCTCCATCCTGTTTGGATTCCGGTTTGTCCAAGCTTGTAATTGTTCATGTGTTTGATTGATGCATTACATATGATTGATAATAACTTGCTTGTTGTGATAAGTCTGGTTATTCACTAAGCCTGTGGTTCGCTCATCCCCCTACAGTTCTTGTGCAGGATTATTGTTAGCTGGGACTGGGCTAGGAATGTGTGAAGAGAGCTTCTCCAACAAACTCTATTGAAGATAGAGATATAGGATATGGAAACTTAGAATGTAAATTAGATAAATTTTGAATTTTGTAAGTTGTAGTTTGAAACCCAATTTCATATTTGGTGGGGGATATCGATTCTCTACGATCTTGGTGGAAATTGGCAAATCGGGTTCCATAGTTGAAATACTATAATATATTATATCATTTGTATGATAAACATTTATAAATAATTAGAGTCTTGTATACTCTGACATACAAGACGGCTCTCATATACGAGTGCAACATGATATGATGGCTTTAGATAAATCCTGTTAGGCCCACATATTAGAGTCATGACACTTAACATGCTATTTAAATGTTTAATGGATTTCTAAATCCCTAACTTTAGCTTAAAATTTCATATCTTTAACCTCTATCAATTTGAAATCACCTATCTGTCTAAAAATCAGTTCTTGAGCCTAAGCTCAAGTGAAACATCAATTTGATATAAATCATACTCTTAAACTGTAAACCCCCAAAGTTTTGTAATCAATTATGCTTAAACCTTAATTAGAAGGTCAACCGGAAATCCTAAAGTCAACAAAACCCTAGTATGACGTAACTGTTTAAGTCTAGCATTCCCGTTTAAGCAACCCTAAGAAAGTAAGTAAGAGATTAGTATGTAGAATAATTCATAATAACCTGAGAAAGCTTAAAAATATCATATTAGTTAAACTGCAATTCGTTTTGAGCATGATTGGACACAGTTTTCGAAAAGTATGTCCCAGAACTCATAATAGTAAAAATATTCTAGATATATCATTAGACACGTAAAAATGTAAGGTTTTCAAAAATATTAAATACCGCAATTATACACGTATTTTCTTACTACCGGTACTTTAATTGTCATGTCTGCTTTACATTACACTATTTATTACTATTCTACACTATTTATTTATCTCTACTTTTTCTTACAACCTATTCTTACAATCATACCTCTATTTTCTTACAAATTTTCATTTCCAATACAACTTCACATATTTCATATCTTACTTTTCATTAACAAAAATACAAAAAAATAAATTTCTCTCTCCCATTCCTTCATGAATTGCGCTAGCCACCCCTCTCTCCTCCTCAATTTGTTTCAATTTCTATTTATTTAATTAACATAAATTTCCTCCCAAATTTTCCTATGAATACCCCCTTCCTTCCACTTCCTTCACACCTTCTATACACTAAAATTACTCTCTAAAAATCTCACCATAAACTCTGTCAAGTTTTCTCTAGTTTCTACTTCTTTTATAGGTAATAGTTTTAACTTTCTAATTGTACATTTACTTAAAATGAGCTTAATGTGTGTTTTCTAAACCATGAAGGTTAAGAAAGCAACAATATGTTCATACTTTGTTTTTTGTTCATGAATCTATTTTCTTTTATGTTATTTATATATATATATATATATATTTAACTAAATTATCTATGTAGCCATATATCTTTTAGAGCATATAAGCTTCTTTGTTTTGCAACAATTTATTTATTACTTTACAATTTATTTACTTTCATATTGTTTTAAGACTAGTCTTTCTAGTCTTAGATTTGTCCTCATCAAGTCAAAACAATTTTCTTTTTCTTTTGGGACTAGTCTATTCTCAATCCCGAGATACTTGATGAAGCTAAGGTTCCAATACTTGATATATTCTTTACTAGCTTATTTCTTTAATTATTATGTCTTTCTTATGTTTTCATGATTTTATGTTCCATATTCATGATCATGCATGAACATATTGATTTTTCTCAACTAGATAAAAGAGGAAAAAGTTTTCTTAAAATAGAAATTCTTCTCTAAAAATAAAAGTAGGAAGCAATTTTTCATAAAAAATTAGGAAACATTTTTTAAGAAATCTAGAGGAGTTCATAGGAATTTTACAATACATACATACACTTTATAAAGTCATAAGATGGAAAGAAATTCTTAAACAAAATTTTCACTAAACTTCACTTTTCATCAAATACTAATTTGGCAAATACTAAGGAATTTTCTTTCATAAAAATAGAATGATCTTAAGAAATAAGGAAATTGCTTCTATAAATATAAAATTATGACTACTTTCAAAAATCATTAGAAAATAAGTTTAGAAAATAAAAATCATTTTTAGAAATAAAAAAGACTAAGGAAATGAAATTAAGGAAAAGAAGAATACTCATTTAAAATAACTTGAGATATCTTCTAGTAATATAAGAAGAAATTTTCAAAAGTATCACTTTTCCAAATCTTTAGAAGACTTTCTTTTTTCCAAAAGTTCATGGTTTGAGACAACTTCATAAATTTCATGCATTTGATATGAGTCAATGGATGCATATATACATTTCAAAGGTTTTACAAACTATTATAATATCTAACTCGTTGATATGAGTTTTTGTTAAAAGAAAGAATTTAAGTTTTGTGAAATTCGTGGTGAATTTGATCACCACTATTTTGGAGCTCAATTGCCTTAGTTTAATGAATATAGTTTTATAAATAGATTGATTCTTTCGATTAGGTAGAAAACGATATATAATATGCGAAATTCCGAGTTACAATGAGCAAGTTATGGCCATTTTAAGTTGGAATTTCCTTCAATCCGATTTTGCCACGAATTCAAGATAGATTTATATTCTTCAAAAATCAAAATTCTATGAAAGACTCATTTTAAGTATTTCATCTTGTCTAGGTGAAGAAGGAACCGATATCGCTTTTCCGGAAGACTACTTCGACTAGGAGCGATCGTCATGGAGTGAGTTAATCCCTTACTAGTTAAATTTCCTTGTTTGTGCTTGTAAGTAGTACACTAGAAAATAAGGAAAAGATAAATGAAAAAATATTGTGTAATTTAGAATCATGACTGATTGAATAAAAGTTAAGAATATCGAAAGAGGAATTGATGAATAATTTATGTTCTCTTGTAATGATATGATGAATTTTGTTTTAATCGCCTTTAACTTGAACTCAACATTAATTGATTAAACCTATATGAAAAATAATTCATGTATATCATATTTGTGAGTCACATTTATTTTCACTACTATTCTTCGTGTGGGGAAACGAGGAGTTGTAGTAGTACCTAGTAAGAGCCAGAAAATCTACATGGGTAAGTAGGAGCCAGAAACTCTACATGGGCAAGTAGGAGCCGAAAAGTCTATAGGGTAAGTATGAGCCGGTAAGTCTATAGATATTGATGGTCGTATAGGCCTATAACCACCCAACCCCCGACATGGAGGGCGTAAAATCTATGCTATACATGGTTTCTGGTTAATTTTGTGTATATCATTTACTCATATGATTGGTGCATGCTCATATGATTGTTTAAATACTTGAATGTTTTATGGAAATGTTTTGTAGATAGGAGTTATCTCACTAAGTTAGTTTTGCTTATACCCCTATAGCTTTTTGTTATAGTGTGATTACTTATGGTTGGCATCAAGGAGCCCCATTTGTCATGTATAAGCCAAAGCTACTAGGAGTTTTTGGGAGAAGTTTATATTTATTTAGCTTTGAATGTAGACTTCTAAGAAAAATCTCTATAGTAGACTTATGGCATATTTATGTGTACTTTGATGATGGCTTAGTTAAACAAGACTATTAGAATGGGGGAATGCCCTTAAGAAGTTGTAAGACACGTTTATGTCAATGAATATTTCATGTTTATTTATATAAGTTCTTGCATGCTTTTATTATATGCTTAAATATAATACTCCTGTGAGTCTCCTGCTATCTTGGAAGCACGCCTTGCATGTGATATCAAAGCTCCTACATGATTAAAGCTATCATTCATTAGCTTTAATATTATGTGCGGTGGATTGCCACGTTTAGGGTATCCTCCGGGACGTAACATAAACTAAACCCTTATTCCAAGTTATTTGTTTATAACCTATAGATTCCCAAATTATTTTCTAAACACTTTCATAACTGAAATTATTGATCTGAAAGTTTTAAGTCTAATAACATTACCCTAAAATATCCTATAAGTTTTTATCCTTTCCCCTTTCCTTTTTCTTCCCTGCCTTCCCTTTTCTTTTCTTGCCTTGTACGTTTCTCCTTCTCTTCTTTTCCTCTCTTTCTTTTTCTTTTGAATCTTCTTTTTCTTTCAATTAATTATATCAAATGTTAGTTTTAACAAGAATCAAAAGAGAAATTAAGGGTAGAAAAATAGAATAGAAAACAAAATGCTAGATCATGGTAACTTCAACATTAAGAAAATAGGATCTATTAGCTTCGATTGGCCAACATGTAAGTTATGTTGTATACTTATTTTGACGATTGTTTAAGCATGTATATACTAAATTAGTATTAGATATAAGTGGAAATTGTGATAAAGTTGATAAAACAATGAATATATGAACACATAAGCCAAAATCTAGGTTAATGTACACATTCATAGGTTAAATGATTCATGACATGTTTTGAAGTTAGATGAAGTAAAAATACATGTTTAGAAGTGTTTAAGTAAAGATATAAGTTGTATGTTGTTGTTAGCATGTTAGATGTGGAATTGTGATTTAAATAGGTAGTTAAATAAGTGAAGTTTTGGAAATGCAAAACAGAGCAAAGAGCATTGACGAAACATGAAGAACCAAATTCGGTCGTACTCTTCATTTTTTACACATCAAAGAAGAAAAACGGCTAGATCACAACCAAACCTATCCACTGTACTTCTTTCTATTTCTCACATGTGTAATATGTCATGCAGAACACAGCTAGAACATGACTATATATATCTTGTCATGCTTCTCTCTCGTCTTTGACCGTCTGGAGTTTTTAAACAAACACAATGGGAATATGGCTTAATGTATTAGTCGTGCTTTTCATATGCTTGAAGCACAAGGTGAAACACGACCACACTATCTAGCCATGTTTGTTATAAAAATCCAAATGAAATAAAATAAAATAGAAAATGATAGTTAATATGATATGTTAGTTAATTTATACAATTAGGAACGAGTTAAGAGAATTTATAAATTTAATAAATTATTGGATCAAATATAGAAGATAGATATAAAATGAACTTAGTTAATAAATCTAAGTTTAACTTAACTAAATAAACTTCAATGAGCTAAAGTAAACTAGTTGATTAAGTTTAATTAACTTCACTTAGTAACTGAATTAAATGATTAATTCTAATCAACTTGGCTACAGTTAAGTTAATGTATGTTTAATAACTTAGAAATGGCTTAACTTAATGTGTAGGGTTAAACAACATATAACATAGGGAGTATGTTGTTTTAAATGTATGCTTGTTAGAAATGAGTATGTTGAAAGTGAACAATATGAGGTGATGATGGTTTTTATAATAAATTATTTTAAATAAAGAGAAAAGAAATAATTTAACAGATAATGAAGAACAATTCGTGTCTTAGCAAAGCAATTTTCACAACCATTGTGGGTTCTTACTTATTGTCTGATCAAATATGGTATAAGAGTTTGATATAGATGTACAATTAATTTAAATGCTTATATGAGTTTAATTTCATGAACAGATGTTTGTCTTTGATTTATTCGCTAAGATGGTCTGTGACCTATCCTTAGTCTCTGTTTGAATTTCAAATATGAAAGGCATGTATTAACGTGCTTGTTGGTTGTCTAGGATAGGCATATATCCTAAATGAACTAAAAACTTAAAGATGGCCTAAATAACGAGCGTTGCTTGTACGTGTGTTAGTTAATCCGGTTTGGAGAGTGATAACCTTGCTTAGAGCTCGACATGGTAGTTAGTGTAATTCTTGTGAAATTTCATACTAGTATAGTGACTAAGATGGTAAATGCAAGATAGATAGTGAAATAGTGAACCAACAAAAACCTTAGTTAAAAACTTTAAGTAGTCATGAGCTTGTCTATATAATTATAAGTAGAGCTAGATTTCAAAAGCATCAGAAAATGAATAATTGATAGAGCCTATTGGCTATAAAATGATAAATTAAAGATAAACTACTAGGGTTATAAATAGCGATGGAAATGAAAAAAAATCCAAAACTATAAATCTAAACTTCAAATAAACATTTGGATTACACCAACATGCTAGTTAGAGAATTCTGAGTCTATAGGAGTTAAAGCCCTAATTTAGACTATCGAGCTTACAAACCTTAATTGCATAGGATAAAACTTTAAAAACTTAATTGTGTAAACTTTAAACTCATGATTTCAACTCAAGATTAATCTAGGAATATTATAGAAGACTTAAATGAATTTGTATAGATAAAACCCCTATATAACTGATAAAATTATACACGTATGGCCTAGCATCAGATGAAATAACCAAGATATTTTATTATATAGTTATATTACTAGCTTAGATATATAATATACGATCAAGAAGGATAAAAAAATCACTAGCCATGTGCTCTTGTACAACTGTACTGCCATTCAAAAGTTCAAGTCGAACAAGTTGTCTAATTGAAGGTCAAGTTGAAAGAGACATACAACAAATGACCAGCTTCCAACTAGCCTCTTCATTAAATGAAGGAAAATGACACAAAATTTGCTTGCAAAATCGGAATTCCTTCTCCTCTTTCATCGAAAATTTCATGGGTTTTACATATAATAAATTTCCCTCTTTTAATTGTGATTGCCCTAGAATTTTCTAGGAATACACTTAGTCCACAAATTAAGACAAATTGACCATAAAGCTTTAATAAAAACTCGCTCAATTAACACCTACATAACCTATGTAGACTAAAGTAATTCTATAACTATTTTAGCTCATGGAACCAGCTTAATAATTCCTATAAGTTGTCGTAAAAATCACCAATATTTGAACACATATATCAACATCAAACCACACTTTTATATCCATCTCAAACCCACTTGACTCTAGCATTAAGTATCAATTAAGGAATAAAAGACAAACCTAGCCAACTTACTTCTAAATTTTCATTCATGCATCCCCTAAAGCAAATAGCCATCAACATCAAATTACCTTCTCTACAACCTGATGTTTAAAGCTTATAATGGACAAACCAACAAAGATAACTCTATTTCAAGTTTTAAACCAATTCTGATTTCTCTTCCATTCATATATATAAGTCAAAATCAACAAGGCAAGCATCACATTTCTAACTCTTTCAAACCGTAAGCCTCACTCCTTCATAAGACATATCAAAACAAAACAATACTTCCCCCCACTTACCCTACCGTGAACCCCAATATAAAGACAAACAAAACACAACAAAGTTCAACACTCTAAATTACACGATACAAACCGAGAGCCACTAGACTTCTCTTCTACATATCAAAGACAAAAATGAAGTTTTAGGAGTCAAAGTCTAAAGGTAAGAAAGGTCATGCTCAAGTTAAATTATTCTTAGAATCAACAACTCATTTTCTTGATCCTTAAACTCTAAGGTTCGGTTAATACAAAAGGGTGGAACTTATTGCCTCATTATCAATCCAGCCAAGGTAATATCTACTCTATTCTCTAGACTATATTCCATTTATGCTTAGAAAACTAGGAACAACAAGGAATTGGATTTTCTATGAGATCCATCATATTTAGTTACCCTAAGAGTTTGAAGCATAGTTACTATGTTCATGTATCATCATTTCATACTTATTCTACTATAGATAAACTACTCTTTTAGGAACTAGAACTCATGTAGAAACAACTTGTACACAAGGAGTAATTCATCATAGATTTTAGCCAACAAAGGGAGTGAAACTTACCATGCATGTGTCATAACAAAGCTAATCCTATACTTAGTAAAATACACATATAACATGGTTTATAAAGTGAAATTTAGCTAATATCACTCCAAGAGAACCAACAGCAATTCCGGCCTTATTGCAACCCAATGCATCATCATGAATAACTATGTAATCTAGACACTTGATCATCTTTAATTAGAGCTACCGAATCTTAAATTTATAAACATATATTCTATCTCTTACTCAAATCGACAAGTAAGTGTACCTATCGTTTGTTACTATGTATGAGTATTAGGTCATCTCCACTTTGAACGGATTATAAACACTGGTATTGGTTAAATTTCTGATTGTCTAGAAATCGATTAATTAAGATGAATAATTTAAATGAAATTTGGTTAACTAAGACAATTACTAACTACGGATATGTTCATTAAACTAACTAACAAATTAAAGTTATTCTAACAATCAACAACACATCACACTTACTTCACCAATGAATTAACATGTACTACAACACTAGTATTTGTTGCATCTTTCCTAATTGTGGGATGCCACCAATTTCATCAATATCTCTCTCGAGTCTATTCAACCCTAATCCCAGCCTTATCAAACTGGAATCTCTTCCTAGTTAACAGCCAGCTAAGATTGCATTAATCATGTAATCCCAGTGCAATTTTTTTATTATATGTAGAAGATTTAATAACCCTAGCTTTAGGCATCATGAACAATCCCTCTCTATAGCCTAGATCCATTCCATCGGTAGATCTTTCAATTGCATCATATGGAAATCTGATCTAACCCTAAGCTGTGCATTACCTAGAATTAGAATGCTTTAACACATTATAGAGATTTGTGAAATCAACAATAATAGACAACTAATACATGCAAGTATATGTTAACTACGACTACACAGGCCTTAAACAACTACTCACACATGATGCAACGGAACAATATAATAGGACGGAAGTAAAACTTAAGAGAAAACAACATGAAAACAACCCTTAATAGAATGATTCACTTCAAGATCTTGATATAATAATGCTTCAATACACTGATGCAATAAAAATATATTACACGGTGGGAACTTCTACAAGAGTACTAGATGACATATAGATTTTTCTTTTTTCTTTTTAACAAAACTGATATCTAGCTCCTAACGATTCATTTTTTCATAATGTTTTACATAAGTATTTATATCTACCATCCATTAGTTATGTTTTGTAGATGAAAGTGGATGCCAATTGGTCTTCATCCCCCATGGAAAAGATGCTTAGAACCAAAACGACGTGAAAATATTCCACAAATAACCACCATCATGCTCGTTACACGAATTGTTATCTCCTCGTCAGTAGTTATCCAATGTAGATTATGATCGTGATGAAGGTTGTGATCTCCTCAGATCACCAATTAACCACTCACAACTGTCGTAATTGACTTGGATTAAACTCTTCAAATTTGTTCCCTTGTTGGATAAGGCCGTATTTGAGGACGTTATCTTCGCTATGCTTCGTGGATTCCCCTTAAATAATGCTAGTGTCAAGCTCTCACCATAGCTCAATGGAGATCACCATCCTGGTAACGACCGTATCATCGATTGTTATCTCTATTTTAGCCCTCTTATCTTCAACAAATAACGGCTGTATCATGTGAGCTTATGAACTTCAAGAAGATCACCTCCAAGGTTACAGCCATATTGGAGACGTGATCACCTCTTCAATAAATATTCGAGACAATCAGTGTTCATAACGGGCATAATCTTGCTTGGTTGACATCCTCCACTTCAATCCTTGCTCAATTTCAACAACATGTTGATGTTTCTTCTTTTTAGACCTAAAATGAATAAATTACTAATTAAGTACCAATGGTATTACATTAAGCATGAATTAAAGCAATATCTAACCACAAATTAACCCTAATATGTATGGTAAATTAGCCCTATCAAACTTCCCTATACTTAAGCTTTACTTGCCCTCAAGCAAACAAATTGATAAAGGATTGAGCTAAAAATCAATCTTAAGGGTAGGAAAACTACTAACATATGATGCATTCCTTCATGATCAATCATGATTAATGTATCTCTTAGTTTACTTAAAAAATTTTCATTAAGTGACTTTATACTTTAATGTGCTATTGTCCTGTTCTGCTTGTTGTGAGATGTCCTTCATCTTTTAAATAGGACTTCATAGATTAAAAATCAAACACAAAATCTCTAAAAAAAAGAGAATTAGCCAATCCCATCTCTTTAACATAAAAGTATAGAGAGTCATCAATCATTCATAAAACCTATTTCACTTTGAGTGATAATAACCCCTCATAATCATATATTCATATGTCCATCTTTTGTGAATCTTGCAAGCCATGTAACAAGCTTTCAACTGATAATCCTGGATTGTCACCCAAGTTAATAGATGTATCAAGTCTTAAATTTATAAACCTATATTATATCTCTAACGTGAAACGACAGGCAAATGTACCTATCGTTTGGTACTATGGATGAGAATAGGGTCATTTCCACTAGGAACGGATTATAAACACTAGTATTGGTTAAATTTCCTATTATCTAGCAATCGACTAATTAAGATGAATAATTTAAATTAAATTTAGTTAACTGAAATAATTACTAACTACATAAACGTTCATTAAAGTAATTAAAAAATCAAAGCCATTCTAACAGTCAACAACACATCAGATTTGCTTCACCAATGAATTAATGTGTACTGCAACACTAGTACTTGTTATATCTTTCTTAACTGCGGGATTTCACCAATTAGATCAATATCTCCCTTGAGTCTATGGAACCCTAATCCCAGCCTTGTCAAATTGGAATCTCTTCCTAGTTAACAACCATCAAAGATTACATTAATAATGTAATTTTAATGCAAATTATAATCACATATAGAAGAATTCACAACCCTATCTTTAGACATCATGAGCAATCCCTCTCTATAGCTTAGATATATTCCATAGGTAGATCTCTCAATCGCATCTTATGGAAATGTGATCAAACCTTAAGTTGTGCACTACCTAGAATTAGAATGCTTAACATACTAAAGATGTCATGCCCCAACGGGTACCCTAAACGTGACAACCCGCCATATGCAATATTCAAACTTAAGAATGACTACTTCAGTCACTCGAAAGCTTCCATATCAGTACAAGGCGTACATTCACATTAAAGGAAGACCGGTGGAGTAATGCATTTTAAGATATTGATAGTGGAGCATGCAAAATAACACTTAATATATTTCACTGAAATATAAAGTCTTACAACTTCTAAGGGGCATTCCCTTGATAATTTCCATAACAACATGGTCTTACTTGTCACAACTCCAAATGGGGCCTAGCAGGATTTATCTAAAGCTATCATATCACATGTGCACCCGTAACATGAGAGTCGTCTTGTAAGTCAGAGTGTACAAGACTCTATTTATTTATAAGTGATATATAAATGATATATTATATTACAGTATTTCAACTATAGAATCTAATTTTCTAATTTCTACCAAGATCGCAGAGAATCGGTATCCCCTACCAAATAGTGAAAATGGGTTTCAAATTACAACTTACAAAATTCAAAATTTACTAATTTACATTCTAAGTTTCCATATCCTATATCTCTATCTCAATAGAGTTCGTTAGAGATGCTCTCTTCCCACAATCCTAGCCCAATCCTAGCTAGTATCAATCATGCATAAAAACTGTTGGGGGTGAGCAAACCACGGGCTTAGTGAGATAACCTGACCAGACCACACATCAACCAATAACAAACAAGTATAATTATCAATCATATGTAATGCAATAATCAATCATATGAACATTACAAGCTTGGATGATCTAGAATCCAAAGTAGGATGAAGATTTACGCCCTCTTCATCGCGGTTGAAGGAACTCGATACTATGGCACACCTACCCAGGAGAAACTAAGTATACAAGAATGCCACAATCCTCATTATAACTATCTCTTTACACTTTAGGCACTCAATTCCTGTTTTAAGCCTTAGAAACTCCACTGAGTGTTAGTCATTTCATAGTGATACCATGGGCGGCGTCCCTCATTACCAGTTAGTTCCCATGGAACTGATGGAACAATGGTAAGCTCGCGTAGAACTAATAGCCTCTTGCCTAGAAAAACCAAGCATTACCAGAAAGTCGAAATACTAACATGTAGTAGGCTACCACATTTCCAAATGCAGTTTATGCAAATCATGCAATGCATGTCCATTTCATTTATAGTACCAATAGTTGTTAATCCAATTTAAGGCGATCATACAATTTACAGACAATCGTTAACATGCTTCATACAACATTTATCATACAATAGAATTTTCACTTATATTATGATAATTTGCCATTCAATCATACACCACGCATCATGCATTATTCCCAATCCCGCATTCATATCAATTGAATATATATTATTCCAAATGCAACTATACTACAAGCACAAATAATGTGATAAAGTCAAGCAACTCACCTGTGGTCCTTCCTAAATCGTTGTATAAGCTATCGGAAGTTCGGTAATTGATCTATTTTCCTATGAAAGGAAATAATAGAGACTTATTATTGGCCTATTTCTGTAAGAGAAGTCTTCCTATAATTAAAGGTATTGATCTCTATCGTTGGATATTAGACTAAGTCCGTTATATTAATTATTATGTCATTTAATACTTTAATTGAATCCTTATAGGCGCCTAACTATTCCATATCGGTATTTGATACAGTTTTTATTAAGGTTTTAATTCCAATACTAAAGAATATTTTTCTGTTATTCATTTTCATTTTGCTTTTAATTACTATCTATATTTTTATTTAAGGGGTTTGTCTTTCCCTTAAGTCCTACTGTTTTTAGTGGAAGATTTTTATTTATTAATTCTTTGCCTGTCAACCTTATCTGTCTCTTAAATTGGTATTTTTATTTATTTAAGGGTATATTCTAGTATCTATACCTTTCAAAAATTATTCTAATAAAATTGTATGTATAGGGAGTTTAGATATATCAAATTTTTCATTATACTTTGATTTCATTTTATTGCAAAACAAACTAAGTTTAATATTGTGGTTTTATCATTAATATTAGTATTGAAAAATTAATATCCATATTAGTTATAAATACAAGTATAATAATAGCAACTATTTTCAGACTATTAGTAAATAATAACAGTAGTGACAAAAATAATAATAGAATTATTGTTAATATAAATATAGTGACCTTAATGTAAAAATAACAGTATAAATAATCCTAATGACTCGTGATGAAAATATCAGTAATACAGAATATTATAATCAGTAGTAACAATAATAGTAATAATCATAATCATATCTATAGTAATAATGGTAACATTAATATTGTTTTATTAAGTGAAATATGAATGAATTTCTATTTGTGATTTCTTATTCGTTCTAAATCTGATTTCGTTGTATCTATAGTGATTTGGTAGTACTCTTCGAGTACTTCCTAGTAGTGGAATTATTTTCAAGAAAAGATATTTGCACAATTTCTAAATTTATGAAACACAAGCATAGATTTCAAGTGAATCCCAATAACTGTAGTCAAACTTGTTTTGATGATATCTAACTCATTTAGTCCGTTTTTTATGAATAAATAGTTGTTTTTATAGTATTTTCCGAGTACAATCCACTCTATTCGCACAAATCTGGCTGTCACGCCCCGAAGGGTACCCTAAACGTGGCAGTCCGCCGTACACAATATTAAAGCCCAAGAATGACCACCTCAGTCACGCGAAGGCTTCCATACTATGTACAAGGCGTCTAACACATAAAGGAGACACGTCGGAATGATACATTTTATGTTGATACAATTGAGTAACAATGTAAAGGAAATGCAATCCACTATACTTCCGATGCAAACCACTATACTTCATAATACAAATCATTCAACTTCAATTACATTCATCCACAGACTTCCCTACATGAATTATTACAAGACAAATCATAAAACTAGCAGATAACTTCAAACATTCGTATCCTTTGCCAAAGTCCCTGAGTCATTCCCAGCTCCAATCAATTCAGTCCTCACTTTGCATTCTTGAGATAACCTGTTCATTTAAACAACTATAGGGGTATAAGCTACACTAGCTTAGTGAGAATTCCCTTAATTCCATACCATAACAAGCAAGTTATAATCAACCATATGCTATGCATGAGCAAACACATGAGCAAACAATTATGTATGGGTATCCGGAACCCACACACAGAACGGATTTACGCCCTCCGTATCTTGGGTTAGGGATGGTATTGAAGTCTACACGACCGCTGCTAGTCCCCAAGCCCTCAGCTCATAGCACTCGCCTCGGCCAGGCTCACACATGGAATGCATCCCCGATGCACCTTAGTTCCCTATGAATGAGCTCTGATCCGGGTCTCATTATCCAAACGAGTCCTCGGACCATACCGATCGACCTGCGTAGGAGTAGCACGCTACCAAATGCAATATGTCCGATGCGATGCATGATCAATTTACTTTTTACTTAGGTCAAAATATTTATACATTCTTTAGAATGACCAGCCAATATCATACACATAACAGAAATAATATGAACGACGCAGTTATCCAATCAAATCGCGGTTTCGATATGCTTTAGTATTATTTGGCATACATTCATCACAGCCTCATCATATATCCCATCCCCATTCATATCGATTTTTATCTTATTCCTATAATTCTAATGCGACTAACTACAAGCACAAACAAGGTAACAAAATAAGGAGAAACTCACTCGGCCATTGGATCACCGGTCTTCTAGTAATAATAATCCGGTGGTAGGGAATCCTCGATCTCGGGATCTCCTAAAAAGGATGAAATACTCTAATAAGTATTTCAACTCAAACTAATCTAAACGATTTTATACGAACTATCAAATTCGTAATTCGCGTCCTACGCGGGAATTCTAACTTAAAACGGCCATAACTTGGTCATTTTAACTCGGAATCTCGCAAATTATATATCGATTTCTATCTACTTCGAAAGATCTATCTATTACTAATATTATATTTAATTTTTGAAAACTTTGAAGCTTTGAAAAGTTCGGATCAGATTAGGGCAGTGACAATTTCCAAGTCCGAAAAATAGTTTTGTAAATGTTTGTAATGTTCCTACTATATAGATTAGCTATACATGGAATATGAATGATTTCCTAACATGAATGACATGAGATGAGTTTAATGTATGCATGATCTTGATGATTTTTGCTAAAAGGAAATTTTATAACTTTTTATCTTGCAAGACCATAATAACTACTTATGAAAAATCTAGTTTTCTAACTTTGTTCATTTCCATTTGTTTTGGATTTGTTACTGAAGAAAATATAATTATTTTTGTCAAAATTGAGTCTTCATTATATATATTACTTATGACCTTCATTTCTACATAAAAATTTCCATTTTACACTTTGTAAGCATGTTTTTAAGTGGGGTTGATTCCAAAATCCGAATTTGGTAAAAATTGGCTTTTGAGTGATTCCTTTGAGTAAAAATCATTTGGTATTTAGAAAATTAGGGCTCAATCATACATAACTACTAAGGACTTCATTCTCACACAAAAATTTGCATTTTACACTTTGCAAATATATTTTCCAATATGATTTACTCAAAAATCCGAATTTTAGAAAATCCACATTTTGAATGATTCACTTGGGAAAAAGTTGTTTAATGCATTAAAATTTAAGACTTTATTACATCTATTGTCTAAGGACTTCATTTAACACATAAAAATTGCAATTTGAGCTCAAATACTAAGTGATTACATATGCATCATCTTAAATTACGAATTTGACAATTTGATCACTAACTCAAATTTTTCCATTTTAATTCCATTACTTGTTTTACACATTACTCATGCCTAAGCTCATTTTAACTTGTAAAAATCATTGCTTAATGATATCTATTACCTATATACTTCATTTTTCACATAAAGCATGAGTTTTAGAGTTGATACATGGGTTCTAAAAATTGGTCTTAGTTGGGATCCGAATTTACAAAATTTATTTTTGGTTATATCTTTTGATAAAATCTATCTAAGCTCATGAAAATCCATTCCTTACATATCATATCTTATAAGCCTTTCATTTCTTAAATAAAAACTTCATTTTTTAGTTGGAAAACATGTTTTTAAAATAGGCCTTGGCCAAAATCCGAAAATAGAATTTTTATTTTGAAAATAACTTTTGGAAATTACTTTTGATTATTGTAAAAAGAAGTCTTGATGATATACATATATTAAGCCTTCATTTTCTTAAGTAAAATTTATATTTTGACACTTGGAAAGTAGTTTTTAAATGGGGGTCTTGCCAAAATACGAATTTCACAATTTTGTTTGAGTTCATAACTAAGATCTATACTTAATATGAACATAAACATAAAACAAATGCATGGTAATAAGCTATAAACATCATGGATCTAAACTTCACTTATCAAAATCTTTCATTTATGGTATCTATACTCTAAGCCCTTCATTTTAAATGAAAAATATACATTTTAAAGTTGAAAAACCACTTTTCTAAATAGGGTTCCATTTTCATCCGAATTTTCAAAATTGATTTTTGTTGAAAACAAAATAGATCTTGGGTTTCCTACAACTTTCCTACCATCATCAAGCTATAGCAAGTTGTTCATGAACATAAACAAAGATTTAATGCATCTATGAACTCAAAACTTTAGATCTAGTTTTCTAAACTAGTTTTACATGCATGAACACACGTGGATGATGGATCTATGTATAAATCATAAGAAATAACAAAAATAACAACTCAAATAACTGATCTATGGCATAAACGAAAATCAAAGCAACAAAAATTTAGATCTACAAAATATATCAACTTTAAACAAGAAAATAATTGAAATAGAAGATAATAAAAGTAGAGAAAAGAAGTTTCATTTTTGGCACCATCATCCTAAGCTTTTAAGCTTATGGAAGGTCATTTGATGCATGAAACCTTCATTACACTTTACCTATATCACCTATGGAGCTTTGGGAAGAAGATTTGCTTAGAAATATTTAAGAAATAGTGTGGAAGCTAACAAAGAAGTGGGGGCAGCTTGGTTCTTGAAGAAACAAGAACAAGAAGAAGAAAAAAGAGAGGAAAAAAGAGAGAAAGGGTTAAGGAATGAAAGAGGAAAGATGAGTAAATGAAGGAGAGAGAAAATGAGTGTATTAAATGTGTTTTAATTAATTGAAGGAGTAAAAAAAATAAACAAGGCAGATTTGGGGAGCTTTCCACGTGAAGAGAGAAGAGAGAGAGAGGAATTTGTGAAAATTTGACTTGAAATTAATTGTGTAATAAATGGTGTGTGTAGCTTCTTTAAGAAGGAGTGAAAAATAATTAATTTAGTCAAATTGGAGTAAATAAAAGGACAATGGCAGCCATTAAGGAGTCAAAAATCTGCCATGAATTGTGGATAATGTGTAGAAAGATTGAAGTGAAAAGGAAGTGATATGTGTAAGGTGTACTTGAAGGTATGGGTTGTAAAAGTACTTTATTAATAAAATAAATTAAAATAAAATAAAATTGGAAAATTTATTCCAAATAATTGTAGCAGAATTTTCATAATAAAATTAAATAATTATTTGAATTATTTTAGTATTTTAACAAATACGTTACCGGTACGGTCAAAATACGCGAATATGGGCTATAAATAATTTTTTATAACCCGAAAAATTCTAGAAAAATATTTTATGGAATAACAATATTTTTAAAATATTTTTCAATTATTAAATTAATTTATTTTATTTTTAGTACGAGTCTTAAACAGAATCTGATCCCGTAAAGACCCGAAACGAACTAAATTTTAGAAAAACAAAATTTTCTATAACATATAAAATATTTATCTAAAAATATAAGACTTTATAAAATAATAAAATTTTGTAATGAAATAAAAATGAATAGTGCAAGACTAATCAATTACCGGTAATAATGGAAATACGATAAAAAGGTTATAACTGTAACTTTTATAACCCGAAAAATTATATAACTGATATATTTAGAAATCTTATGAAATTACGAGTCTAACGGTACTATTGGTATATTTTTGATATCTCGAGCCCGGGACACGCTTTTCGAAGTCTGTATCCGAATGGTTCGAAATAGGTAAAAATTTACCAATATGATATTTTTAAACAAACTCATATTACTATGAGTTATTCTACATATTTAAACTACATCTCGGCCTCTAGGGTTAGGGGCACTAAGTTGCCGGACTTAGCTATTGTATTCCGGTTAGGGTTTCGGGTGATTTTCCGGTTTAGACCTTTGCCAATTTGGAAACTGATATTTATGTTTATACAACATATTTAATTTGAGAAATTTATTTTAAATTTTATTTTTGTAAGTATTTAATATCTCTTAATATTTTCGGAATTCTTAATTGAGTTTTATTTTCGAAGGTCAATCATTATTTACTTTTTAATAGTTTGTTTTTGGTTTATATTACCCGATTTTATAAGTCGGAGTTAAATATGGAATTTTTCGTACGTCGTGGTTTTGAATTTGAAGACCACTGTGTTCTTATTTTAGTTTTAAAGATTTTCATTTTCTCAAGATTAAGAAGTTTATGAATTCGTTCATGAATTAGGACCTATCGAAATTCGTTTTAATTTGGAGTATTTTTAGGGTTTATTTTCGAAGTTCATCTTAAAATTATTTATTGAAATTTTCCGGGGCTTACATCCTCCCCACCTTAAAGAAAGTTTTGTCCGCAAAACTTGTTACGTGTATATTGTTTTTCGAGAAAAGATTGTGGATTTTGAGTTATATTTTTAGCACCGGTCTATGCTTTGATTTGTATCATTTCTAAATTTTGTATGATAGATGTTTTACGAAATATAGCACATACAATTTTATAAGATTTGGCTTAGCGATTCCAACCTTCACTTATACGACTCTTTTGGAGAACGACACGGACTTGACTTGGACTACAAACGACTTGACTCGACCGACACTAGACGGGTTATGACAACACGACCTTTCATGACTCGATTACTTTGACCAACGAAGGTTGTGGATTCGCTTCTCCATTCTTATGTGGATGTATATACAATATTGTGCTTTATGATTCATATTCCTTAAACAATATAGTCATCATCGTTTTAAATTCTTATCATCGTGATCATCTTGATGGGATTGAAATCAAGAGATCTCATTGCTTTATTGTATAATTATTACTTATGAAGATCTTATGGAGTTTGGGTAATTGAGATTTGATCACAGGAATTTTAACTTTTGTGTAATGATCGTCATAGATTTCTATCTTTCAAAGTTCTTTGTTTACAAGAAGTTGTATGAGGATTGTCTTGGAATTCGTTAAATTAATCGAGTTTTGTTTAGTTTCCATCATTGGCTCATTCTAGCTTTTAATGGTCTCGGGCTTCCTACTTTTAGTCTAGCCATTTAATCCGAAGGGTATTCCTAACAACCTATCTCCTTGATTCTATTGACAGGAAAGAAATGCGAGTCTAAGGGTATAGCGCTAACCTGATACCGAGTCGCATATTTGATCCTCGCTTCCTTCCATGGCAAAGGACTCCAGCTCCTCATCACTAGCTTCTTCATCCTCCATATGTGTGAGGGTTGTAGACTAGATTTCCAGATTTAGATGTCCTTGAAGAACATCGATTCCTTTTTCTTTTGTTGCTTTTATTCCTAGCATATCTCTTCCTCTTCTTCCTTGGTAGATCCAGCAAAGAAACATGTGGGTTATCCCGTTCGGGCATGTTTTAGCCAAATGTCCCGTTTTTGTGCAAAGGAAGCATCCGGTGGTCATCTTTTTAGGACACTTCTCAACTTTGTGACCAGGGTCCCCACAGAGATAGCACTTGAATTGAAGTTGCGACACTGTATAGGGTAGTGCTCTCTCTTACATCTCCAACATTGTATCTTATCCAGTATTTTGTCATCTTCCTGGATTGGGTCATCATCCAAGGGAAGTGTTCTGACATTTTGACTCGGGGTCATTGCAGCATAGAACTCCATTTCCTTATTACTTCTTTCTTGCCTCCTCTTTTGAGCATTTTCTATTATCCGTGCTCTTTCTAGTAATCCTTGATAACTCCTGATATCAAATTCCTCCAATCGAGTCCGAAGATCTTCTTTCAAACCATTCAGAAACACTTGTCTTTTGAGTTCCTCACTTTGTTTATATGATTCTGGAGCATATTGCAACAATCTACTGAACTCGGTTTCGTACTGTTCCACACTACGATCTCCTTGTGAGATATTGAGGAAATCTGCACTGTACTGGACTCTTAAGCTCATTGGGAAATATTTGTCCAAAAACTCATATTTAAACATCTCCCATGTAACTGGAGGCGTCAACTCTCTTTCCTTAGATTCCCACCATACTCGGGCATGTAAGCGGAGCATATAGGTTCCATAATTGACTCTCAGACGGTGTGGTACTTCAAAAGCATTAAAGGACCTCTCAATGTGCCAACCAATCCTCTGCCTCATCTGGTTTTCCAAAAACTCCGTCGAAATACTGGTTACATTTATGAAGCACGGTAAGAGACTTTGGTGGTATTGAGGTGATGGTGGCTCATCTTGCGTCGTTTCTTGCGCATATCTTATAGGTGTAGACATTGAACTGACTTGAGTCTGTTGCATGTAGCTTCTTATCTGACTAGTGAGCCGTTCAATCTCTATTGAGGCATTTCCCCCTTGGTTAGGTGGTTCGGTATTGCTTGGTTCTCGGGTCCTAAAGGAGTCATGACGGGTTCTTGCTGTAGTTGGGTATGTCTCCTACAATTTTATTAAGCTCGGGTGAGAATTCCAAATCTTTTATTACGTCTTAAAGCGTTAAAAGAGATTTAAGGAAGCTTATCGGAAATATAGAACACGGAATTGCGGAAATAAAAACATATATGAGAAATATTGAAATTCCACTTAAAGCAAAATCAGTAATAGAAACTTCACAATATCCAAAACGAAATACATGAATTCAAGAGAAGATGTAAATCTTCCATTACAAAAGTTCAAAGAAAGGATGTAAAATATACATTGGAATTAATTCATGAACTAGATGATAAACCGCAACATTGATTTACATTTTCAAAACATTTTTGTTCTTTTCAAAAAGTTATTCACTCCTAACGCTCAACACAAGAGATCTATTGATATTTCTAAGCTGACTTCTTCCAAGCAAGGACAGCTATCCACTTGTTAATTCTTTTGGGGCATTTCCTCGCCAAATGTCCCGGCTGTTTACAAATGAAGCACTTCAGGGTTTCCTTTCTTGGACAGTCCATAATCTTATGCTCGGGATCTCCACAGAGGTAACACTTGTGCTTTAACTGTGGACACTGTCTTAGATGATGACCTTCTTTGCACTTCCAACAAGTGATCTTACGCTTCTTGAAAGGTTCATTCTTAACTGTTAGGCTAGTTGTCTTATACCTTCTGACTTTGGAGCTTGGACTAGCCATAACAGAAGGAGTCTCAATTCCTTGCATTGTCACTTGGTGGGGTCCTTCCACCTGAACCGGAACATTCCCAATAAGCACTTGTTGTAAGAGGAGCTTTTGTGTATCCACCAAACACCCTAGAAGGTCTATGACTTGTTGCATTAGATCTTGTGGTGGTGGAGTGTCTCTCACTTGTTGTTCATCGGGAAGGTTAGTCAACTGTTGCACGTTCTCCTCAGGTAGTCTCCTAGAAACAAGACGAAACGGTCACATTAGCCTAATTATACTATTCACAAGTTGCTTATGGTTTAGAAAAAGAGTTATAACTTTTATTTTCTTTAAACTTGTTTATTTAGAAAAACGGTGAAAGCAAGCAATTAATCCTACCCACCTAGTGGTCTTATAGGTCAAAGGGGTAATCTAGCATCTCCATTATCAGCTTGAACTAAGAGTCGGGTAAGGTCACTTACTCCTATACTTTGCAATTACTATAGTATATTCGATCGTCCCATCAAATAATTTCAATCTTCCTTCCTCATGTACCTGTTTCTACATTCTCCAAAAGTCTCCGAGACGGAATTCAAATCCTTAACAATCGAAAATCACATCTTAAAGGTCAAGCAGCTAAATCTAGTTTCTTCTTTACTTAAGGGTTATCTAACACTTATCTATTCATTTCTAAGATCGTATCTTAACATTCTATTCTCCTAAGGTCTTTCCACCTAATTCCCAAAACCTTGTCGCTCTGATACCAACTAAACTGTCACGCCCCGAAGGGTACCCTAAACGTGGCAGTCCGCCGTACACAATATTAAAGCCCAAGAATGACCACCTCAGTCACGCGAAGGCTTCCATACTATGTACAAGGCGTCTAACACATAAAGGAGACACATCGGAATGATACATTTTATGTTGATACAATTGAGTAACAATGTAAAGGAAATGCAATCCACTATACTTCCGATGCAAACCACTATACTTCATAATACAAATCATTCAACTTCAATTACATTCATCCACAGACTTCCCTACATAAATTATTACAAGACAAATCATAAAACTAGCAGATAACTTCAAACATTCGTATCCTTTGCCAAAGTCCCTGAGTCATTCCCGGCTCCAATCAATTCAGTCCTCACTTTGCATTCTTGAGATAACCTGTTCATTTAAACAACTATAGGGGTATAAGCTACACTAGCTTAGTGAGAATTCCCTTAATTCCATACCATAACAAGCAAGTTATAATCAACCATATGCTATGCATGAGCAAACACATGAGCAAACAATTATGTATGGGTATCCGGAACCCACACACAGAACGGATTTACGCCCTCCGTATCTTGGGTTAGGGATGGTATTGAAGTCTACACGACCGCTGCTAGTCCCCAAGCCCTCAGCTCATAGCACTCGCCTCGGCTAGGCTCACACATGGAATGCATCCCCGATGCACCTTAGTTCCCTATGAATGAGCTCTGATCCCGGGTCTCATTATCCAAACGAGTCCTCGGACCATACCGATCGACCTGCGTAGGAGTAGCACGCTACCAAATGCAATATGTCCGATGCGATGCATGATCAATTTACTTTTTGCTTAGGTCAAAATATTTATACATTCTTTAGAATGACCAGCCAATATCATACACATAACAGAAATAATATGAACGACGCAGTTATCCAATCAAATCGCGGTTTCGATATGCTTTAGTATATTTGGCATACATTCATCACAGCCTCATCATATATCCCATCCCCATTCATATCGATTTTTATCTTATTCCTATAATTCTAATGCGACTAACTACAAGCACAAACAAGGTAACAAAATAAGGAGAAACTCACTCGGCCATTGGATCACCGGTCTTCTAGTAATAATAATCCGGTGGTAGGGAATCCTCGATCTCGGGATCTCCTAAAAAGGAAGAAATACTCTAATAAGTATTTCAACTCAAACTAATCTAAACGATTTTATACGAACTATCAAATTCGTAATTCGCGTCCTACGCGGGAATTCTAACTTAAAACGGCCATAACTTGGTCATTTTAACTCGGAATCTCGCAAATTATATATCGATTTCTATCTACTTCGAAAGATCTATCTATTACTAATATTATATTTAATTTTGAAAACTTTGAAGCTTTGAAAAGTTCGGATCAGATTAGGGCAGTGACAATTTCCAAGTCCGAAAAATAGTTTTGTAAATGTTTGTAATGTTCCTACTATATAGATTAGCTATACATGGAATATGAATGATTTCCTAACATGAATGACATGAGATGAGTTTAATGTATGCATGATCTTGATGATTTTTGCTAAAAGGAAATTTTATAACTTTTTATCTTGCAAGACCATAATAACTACTTATGAAAAATCTAGTTTTCTAACTTTGTTCATTTCCATTTGTTTTGGATTTGTTACTTAAGAAAATATAATTATTTTTGTCAAAATTGAGTCTTCATTATATATACTTATGACCTTCATTTCTACATAAAAATTTCCATTTTACACTTTGTAAGCATGTTTTAAGTGGGGTTGATTCCAAAATCCGAATTTGGTAAAAATTGGCTTTTGAGTGATTCCTTTGAGTAAAAATCATTTGGTATTTAGAAAATTAGGGCTCAATCATACATAACTACTAAGGACTTCATTCTCACACAAAAATTTGCATTTTACACTTTGCAAATATATTTTCCAATATGATTTACTCAAAAATCCGAATTTTAGAAAATCCACATTTTGAATGATTCACTTGGGAAAAAGTTGTTTAATGCATTAAAATTTAAGACTTTATTACATCTATTGTCTAAGGACTTCATTTAACACATAAAAATTGCAATTTGAGCTCAAATACTAAGTGATTACATATGCATCATCTTAAATTACGAATTTGACAATTTGATCACTAACTCAAATTTTTCCATTTTAATTCCATTACTTGTTTTACACATTACTCATGCCTAAGCTCATTTTAACTTGTAAAAATCATTGCTTAATGATATCTATTACCTATATACTTCATTTTTCACATAAAGCATGAGTTTTAGAGTTGATACATGGGTTCTAAAAATTGGTCTTAGTTGGGATCCGAATTTACAAAATTTATTTTTGGTTATATCTTTTGATAAAATCTATCTAAGCTCATGAAAATCCATTCCTTACATATCATATCTTATGAGCCTTTCATTTCTTAAATAAAAACTTCATTTTTGAGTTGGAAAACATGTTTTTAAAATAGGCCTTGGCCAAAATCCGAAAATAGAATTTTTATTTTGAAAATAACTTTTGGAAATTACTTTTGATTATTGTAAAAAGAAGTCTTGATGATATACATATATTAAGCCTTCATTTTCTTAAGTAAAATTTATATTTTGACACTTGGAAAGTAGTTTTTAAATGGGGGTCTTGCCAAAATACGAATTTCACAATTTTGTTTGAGTTCATAACTAAGATCTATACTTAATATGAACATAAACATAAAACAAATGCATGGTAATAAGCTATAAACATCATGGATCTAAACTTCACTTATCAAAATCTTTCATTTATGGTATCTATACTCTAAGCCCTTCATTTTAAATGAAAAATATACATTTTAAAGTTGAAAAACCACTTTTCTAAATAGGGTTCCATTTTCATCCGAATTTTCAAAATTGATTTTTGTTGAAAACAAAATAGATCTTGGGTTTCCTACAACTTTCCTACCATCATCAAGCTATAGCAAGTTGTTCATGAACATAAACAAAGATTTAATGCATCTATGAACTCAAAACTTTAGATCTAGTTTTCTAAACTAGTTTTACATGCATGAACACACGTGGATGATGGATCTATGTATAAATCATAAGAAATAACAAAAATAACAACTCAAATAACTTGATCTATGGCATAAACGAAAATCAAAGCAACAAAAATTTAGATCTACAAAATATATCAACTTTAAACAAGAAAATAATTGAAATAGAAGATAATAAAAGTAGAGAAAAGGAGAGTTTCATTTTTGGCACCATCATCCTAAGCTTTTAAGCTTATGGAAGGTCATTTGATGCATGAAACCTTCATTACACTTTACCTATATCACCTATGGAGCTTTGGGAAGAAGATTTGCTTAGAAATTTTAAGAAATAGTGTGGAAGCTAACAAAAGAAGTGGGGGCAGCTTGGTTCTTGAAGAAAAGAACAAGAAGAAGAAGAAAAAGAGGAAAAAGAGAGAGAAAGGGTTAAGGAATGAAAGAGGAAAGATGAGTAAATGAAGGAGAGAGAGAAAATGAGTGTATTAAATGTGTTTTAATTAATTGAAGGAGTAAAAAAAATAAACAAGGCAGATTTGGGGAGCTTTCCACGTGAAGAGAGAAGAGAGAGAGAGGAATTTGTGAAAATTTGACTTGAAATTAAATTGTGTAATAAATGGTGTGTGTAGCTTCTTTAAGAAGGAGTGGAAAATAATTAATTTAGTCAAATTGGAGTAAATAAAAGGACAATGGCAGCCATTAAGGAGTCAAAAATCTGCCATCAATTGTGGGATAATGTGTAGAAAGATTGAAGTGAAAAGGAAGTGATATGTGTAAGGTGTACTTGAAGGTATGGGTTGTAAAAGTACTTTATTAATAAAATAAATTAAAATAAAATAAAATTGGAAAATTTATTCCAAATAATTGTAGCAGAATTTTCATAATAAAAATTAAATAATTATTTGAATTATTTTAGTATTTTAACAAATACGTTACCGGTACGGTCAAAATACGCGAATATGGGCTATAAATAATATTTTTATAACCCGAAAAATTCTAGAAAAATATTTTATGGGAATAACAATATTTTTAAAATATTTTTCAATTATTAAATTAATTTATTTTATTTTTAGTACCGAGTCTTAAATAGAATCTGATCCCGTAAAGACCCGAAACGAACTAAATTTTAGAAAAACAAAATTTTCTATAACATATAAAATATTTATCTAAAAATATAAGACTTTATAAGGATAATAAAATTTTGTAATAAAATAAAAAATGAATAGTGCCATAGACTAATCAATTACCGGTAGTAATGGAAATACGATAAAAAGGTTATAACTGTAACTTTTATAACCCGAAAAATTATATAACTGATATATTTAGAAATCTTATGAAATTACGAGTCTAACGGTACTATTGGTATATTTTTTATATCTCAAGCCCCGGGACACGCTTTTCGAAGTCTGTATCCGAATGAGTTCGAAATAGGTAAAAAAATTTACCAATATGATATTTTTAAACAAACTCATATTACTATGAGTTATTCTACATATTTAGCTACGCCTCGGCCTCTAGGGTTAGGGGCACTAAGTTGCCGGACTTAGGCTATTGTATTCCGGTTAGGGTTTTCGGGTGATTTTCCGATTTAGACCTTTGTCAATTTGGAAACTGATATTTATGTTTATACAACATATTTAATTTGAGAAATTTTATTTTTAAATTTTATTTTTGTAAGTATTTAATTCCTCTTAATATTTTCGGAATTCTTAAATTGAGTTTTATTTTCGAAGGTCAATCATTATTTACTTTTTAATAGTTTGTTTTTGGGTTTTATATTACCCGATTTTATAAGTCGGAGTTAAGTATGGAATTTTTCGTACGTCGTGGTTTTGAATTTGAAGACCACTGCGTTCTTATTTTAGTTTTAAAGATTTTCATTTTCTCAAGATTAAGAAGTTTATGAATTCGTTCATGAATTAGGACCTATCGAAATTCGATTTTAATTTGGAGTAACTTTTAGGGTTTATTTTCGAAGTTCATCTTAAAATTATTTATTGAAATTTTCCGGGGCTTACACTGGCAGCAGTAATTTAATTTTTGTTTTTTCAATATCTAATTCGTTTCTTATCCATTTTTAACAAATAAATAGTCGATTTCATAGGATTTTTCATGTTCTTTCCATTGGTGGGGTCGTTTTTGGCTTAAAAAAAACATAGCAATACAGTTTATTCATTCTTTCCAACGGTCTACATGAGTTATTTAAAGTTCAATTTAGCTTATTGTAGTTTAGGTATGGTTTTGGTTTTTTTTTTTTTTTTTTTTCCTTTCTAAAATTTGAATTTCTATGCTTAAAAATCTTCAGGTTGATGTCTTTATATACTAAATAGTCTAAACAATATAAATATACTATTAGACTAATCATGATAAATTTATAAGTCAAATTCCTATAAATTGACATAATGAATATTTGAACTTAATGTAATTCTTACCTTGATTGGATGCTAGGATGAATTTAGCTCCTCATTCTTGATGAAAATCATAATCTAAGGAGGAAGTTAGGCAGATGAGTCACTAAGGAAAAACTAATCTAGGTAACTAGCATATATATTTGTTCTATTTTCTTACCTTGTTGAGCTTGGATTCCACTTTGAATCTATGGTTAACCAAGACTATCTAGCTTGGTCTTTAATGTTGTTTGGGTTAGTTAAAGTGGGTTTCGATTGTGGTTGATGAGTATTCATGTTTAGATAATGCTACAGGATATAAACAAGGGATACACTTTATTTTTGGAGTGTTTAAACAAGTTTGAACAAGTGAGCAAGAAGAGGAATATATAAAATTGTGGTGGCTTTTTAGGACAAATTTTTGGGTTATGTTTGGGGAGATTTTGAGTTGGTTTTGTAGCCAATTTAGGCTTATATATGTATACAAATGTTAGGCTAAGATTTAGGTACATGGGAGGGTGTTTTGGACTTGTAAACTTTGCAACTTCAGCTGTTGTTCTCGGGTAGAAATGCAATGCAAAATTGAGGAAGATTTTTGATGAATTTGTATAAAATTTGTGGCTTATTTCAAGGAGCTTTAATTGTGTTTGTTTGGTAGTTAATTAAGGTTGTTTATGTGTGTAAAATAGGGGCTCAAGTTGCAAGAAAAATCGGGTCAAAATTCGTGTGAAAACATAGGCAAATTTCTAATTTTTCTGCTGCAGTTTTTATTTGTTGTTTTCTACCTTGATTGGCATGGATTTTTTCATCAGACTTCTCTTGTTGTTTTCTAGCCAATAATTAGTGTTTGAAGTGGACACTTGAAGGCTTATTATTGGTTCTCTTTTGGTCAAAAATTTCAACTCAACCAAGCTTATATTTTTTTCAAAACCGAGCTGCAATTTGTGTGTGAAATGGGGGCTATTCTATTTTCTTCTTGCTGCAGTTTCCACAGGAATTTCATGCCCCCATTGCACCTGTATGCAACTTGTTTTGAATCGAAATTGTATTGCATCTAAGGTTGATCCTATCTGGAGTATTGTGGTTGGATTATAGGTCATTTTCATTAAGACTTTTGAAGCTTCAAATGGTACAAAATTGGGGGACGTAAATTACATATACAGCAGCCGAAATGCACTGTTTCTTACATGGAAAAATTCTATTCCATGTGGCAAATTCTGTTCGTGGTGATTTGCTGTCCGTGCATGAGAAATCTTCGGTTGGACTACATTTGTTCCAGTTATGGATTTGCTGTGCCGAACTCCTCTGTTGCTGTGCGGAAATTTTGCATATATTCCTCTGTCCGTGAAAATCCATTTCGTGCGTGGGACTTCAGCTGATTCCTCTATTTCCACATGATTGGGTTTTACGATTGCTACAGCTGTTCATGGAGGAACTTGTTCCGCACGTGGAGAAGCCTCTGTCGGTAGTTTCATGTGCTGTGTGCGTGGAACGAAATACTGTGTGGAGCCTCTGTCTGCGCATGGAAAAGTTGTGCTGACTGATTCCTTCTATTCCGTGCGTGGAGTTCTCCTATTGGATCTGCTTTTTCCAACGTGAAAACTGTCTTCAAATTTTGCTCCATGCTCTGTTCCACATGATTTGCAGCGGTTTGGATTTCATTTTCATTTTTTTATACTAATTTACTAAAATATTTCATCAAATTTTTGTTTATAATATTTTAACAAAAATTAGTTTATAACGTATGTTCATACTGGTTAAATAAGAATTTTTTCGAAATAGAATTTCCTGAGTTACTGCAAAACTCTAAGTTGTTTATACGTACAAAATTTTAGTTTCAAGTTTACACAATTAATTATTTTTAGTAATTTAACTTGCGTGATTAAATTTTTCAAGTTCAATAAATTAAATTAGGAACCAAGTCCTAATAAATTCAAAATTTCCTAACAAGTATAACAGTGGGTTTGGAATTTTCATTTTTAGATCCAGATTGATCGATATTGGTATCTATCAAGTAATTATAATCCTAGTAATTCCTCTTTGGATTTTTGTTTTATACTGATAAATACTGTTAATTATATTTTATCGGGTTTGAAAATTTAGGGTTACTTCCAGTTATATGTTAGATTATCAGTTCAAGATGCGAAATCTTGTTTTTGGTATCTATTAAGGTCAAGGAAATTTTTATTCGGTATTTCAAACTATGAATGAGTTTATTATATCTCATAGGTCTATTTTAAGATTTTGTTAGATCATACATTTGGTATTAGTTTCACATTTGCTAATTTGTTCATTTTGTAATTATGAAATTATTGAATGTTATATTGGCAACTCAGGATTTTAATTTCTAAAATCTGTAAATCTTTTAATTAGAGTATTAGTGTAATTTAAATATTTATTTAAGACCTAGATTTTTAGATATTAATCTATTTTGGATCTTTTTGTATATTTTGTAATTCTAGTGATTTATCTTTAGTCTATAATTTTATAACTTGTAAGTTCTAAAAATTAATCATTTGTGATTGTGATTTAAAATTAAGGTTAACTATGATTTCTTTATTGGACTATTAATCACTTTACCAAATATTATATTTCACTTTATAGGGGTTATTTGAAATACCCCAAATCTTCACCAAGATTAGAAATTCATTTTAGATAGATTAAATAAATGAAATGAATTATAGGATTTAATTAGACAAATTGATAAAGTTAGATTAGTAATTAATTAAATAAAATTTGAGATTTGAAACCTAAATTCTCTAAACAAGTCATTGAAATGTTTAGAGAATTCCTAAATCCTTGATTCTTAGCCTAAACACTAATTCCTAAATCTTTACAAAATTTGAGTTCATTTGCTTGAATAAAAATATCAGTTCTTATACCCGAGCTCAAATTAAATATCTTTTATCCAAAATAAATTTCTAAATTAAGTCGTTACTTTGAGTTCTTAATTTCTAATCTATTGGTTTTGAAATCATCTCCTAAATATTTGTAGAACTAAAGATATTGATCTGAAAGTTCTAAATTCGATACCTTTATTTTAAAATATCCTAATTTTAAGCCTTAAACTTCTCTTTTTATTTATTTTTCATCTCCTGCTCTCTCTCTCTTCCTTTTGCTTTTCTTTCCTTTATTTTCCTTTTCCCCAACCGATGGTTCTCTTCCTCTCTTCCTTTCTTCTTCATTTTTCCTTCTTTTCTTCAAATTCTTCAACAAATCTCAAGATTAAAGCCAACTAGAGGATGAATCAAGACAAGGAGATGAACTAGATGAAGGAAACCGAGCTAGAGGATGAAGTTTCAACTTGTGTTCTTTTCTAAAAGCTAAGTTTTCTATTTCTATTTCTCTTTGCTTTTACTTGTTATTTACATTTATAATTGATGAATTGATGTTGAATTGGGTTGAGAGTGCTGTTTATTTATGTATTTGTTGGTTTAATGGTTGATGGAAGTTGGGGTTTGGTTGGAGGAAGAAGATGATGAATAGTGATTTGGAGTTGATGAAGTTTTGGAGATGTTTGGTGTTGTTTGAATGATGGGATGATCATGTAACAAGCTTTAGAGTAACTTTAGAATGAGTTTAAAGAATTTTAAGAAGTGTAAAATGCATTTTGAAAACAGGGGATTTCATCATTTTTTTTTTGTTCCAGTGTACACAACCCGTGTACATGGTCGTGTAGGCCTTGAAATTCTTAAAAGTTGCTCTCGGGTCATTTTTTTTACCCAACACGGCCGTGTACCTGGTTGTGTAGACTTTCCCTGTTTCGCAGCCGTTTGTATTTTAGCCATAACTTTTTCATCTGACCTCCGATTGAGGTGATTCAAGTTGCGTTGGAAAGCTTAAAAGAGATATACAATTTTCATGTTTTGAGTTTTTAAAAATTCGAAACTTATTGATGCTTAAATTTTGATTCTTTCCAGCTACAACACTTTTCAAAACAAAGTCAAAAACTTGTTTTTGTTTGTTAAATGTGTTTTTGCTTAGGAAATGGATCTTTTTGAGATAAAATGAGATAGATAAGTGATATTTGATGTGTTGAGTGAATTAATTCATGTAATTAAACATGGGTTAAGTAGATTATAGATTTAACAAATAATTAGATTAAATCTAGAAGTTAGTTATAAAATGAACTTAGTTAACAAACTTAAGTTCAACTTGATTAAATAGACTTGAATGAGTTAAA
Source organism: Combretum micranthum (assembly GCA_024138025.1). Classification (NCBI taxonomy): domain Eukaryota; kingdom Viridiplantae; phylum Streptophyta; class Magnoliopsida; order Myrtales; family Combretaceae; genus Combretum; species Combretum micranthum. The sequence goes on along the minus strand of JAMXBD010003757.1, from coordinate 26,411 downwards.
ATAAATTAGATTGAGTTAGTTTAATTACTTTGGCTTAGTAATTAGATTAAATGATTAATTCTAATGAGTTTGACTTAATGAACTCAATTAAACTAAAATGAACTAGATTTCTTAAGCTTAATCCACTTGGCTTGGCTTTTGAATTAAATGGCTAAGGTTAATCAATTTGACTTGGTAAATCACTTAAATGACTAACTTTTAATCAATTTGGCTAAGGTTAAGCTAAAATGGGTTAGTAACAAATAACTGGGTTAAATGAATGTGTTAGGGTGATCTTTGAATAATATGGTAAATATGTTGTTTCAAATGTGTGTTTACTTGGAAAATGAATGTTTTTGGTTTTATGAATTCTTTGTTAATGCTTTTGTAATAAAACACTATAAATAAAGAGAAAAGAAATTCTTTGACAGACAAAGGAGAACTGTCCATATTTTGGCGGGGCGATTTATCGCAGCCATAGTGGGGTTCCACATTAGTGTCTGATCAAATAGGAGTTAATAAAATGAGTTAGGGATTAGTGAATAATTGATATAAGTTCTTGTATGAATTTGATGAAGTGGATGATTAGTTTAGTTTAGTTTCTTATACGAGCTCTTTTCTTAACAGTAGTGGATATCTGATTTTATCTTCTGGATTATCTTATGAAATTTCCTTCCGAAACTATGTTTGGATTTCATATTCAAGGTACACAGTAACTAGCTTATCTCTATGTTAGGATAGGCATTTATGAAAACTATATATATTAAGAAAAACTTAATTGTGAGTATTGATTTGTATTTTACATCGTTAAATCCAATCCCTGCCCAGGGTGGCATGAGTACCTAGGGGCGCCCCCTCACAGATTGGGTGAGCCTGGGATGGAATTGGTATCCGGTTCGGGGAGCGGTACCTTGCTCAGATTGTGTTTTCTGTAAAATTATCTAGGAGATATAAGTATCCGAACTACTTATATCAACCCCCTGAGCGTCAAGGTTGTTACTCAGGATCCCCCACTATCCTTGTTGCCTGGAGTTTGAATACTCCCATGTTGATTTGTTTACCCTAAAGAAAGATAATAACTTGTGATTGTTGCATTTGCATTTAGTTAAGCTCGTGTGTCACTCCGTGTGTGATTGTGCTGCTGTGTACTGGGCTTCGGCTCATTCTTGTTGTTGTTATTCTTTTTACAGGTTTTGTTGTTGATAAAGACGATGTTGATGAAATTGATGATAGTGTGGAGGTTGTTGATGTTGTTGTTCTTCTTATTGTTGTTGATGAGGATGGTGATGGTGATGATGATTGATGTGATGATGTTTGTCCCGGGTTTTGGGCGATTCTGAAGATTTGGGAGATGAGTGAAATGTGATAGGATCGAGACATTTCTTGTATTTTGTTTCTTCTTTTGTTTTGTTTTGTAAGAGGACTGGATATTTTTATACATTGTATTTTCTTTTAAGGGCTTGTTAATGCCCAATTGATTGTAAATGGTTATCTACCCCTAAGAGTAGATCATAAAGTTTTTTTATAAAGTTAGTTTCTTAGAAAACTGGTTTGCTCTATAGGGAGTAGAAGTTTATAAGTTGTTTTATAAAATTTGATTTTCCGCTGCTAAATCCAGTTATCTGAAAATCTAATTAAATGATTTCACAATCTAAAATTGGTTTAGCAATGTTCAACATAAACACCTTCTTTTAAGACAACCTTACGTATAATTCGTAAGAGTTATACGTGGTTGGGGACTTGATGTGCTTAATTTGAGAATTGAGCATGTCGGGTCTTTACATTATTCATACTAATTTGTTAATAACAACATATTTTTATCTAGGGCTACACAATATTGTTGATAGATTAATAGTAGCTTAAAAACTATTATTTCATTATTTAACAAGTATAGGATTTATTTCTTAAGTATTGAACTTAAGGAAAAATGATTTCAGGAATTTATATTAACAATTAGTTTATCGTCATTTTATAAATTATTTGAGATCATCGAAGTTATAGTTTGCTTATTGAAATATTTTTATTGGTAACGATTCTAATCTTTGTACTTATAATCAATTTCATTCACACTCTGACATTTTTAAACCGAGAAAAATTTGGAGTGATTTTTACTACTTGTTCTAATTATTTTATATATTTCAATATTACATTTTTAGTATTTGTTAAAATTAGATTACGTAAAATTAGTGGGATTACATTACTAAGATAAATAACTAAAACTAAAAGATTTTAGAAGAAATCTACTCTAAGACTTCAAACAGAGTTCCTCCAAAAGCTTCCCAAAATAAAGATTCGACCCGGTGATCAAGATAGTCTCAGGTGCAAAATAACGATCCTGCAATATCAAAAGTCTATAGGGGTATAAGCATAACTAGCTTAGTAAGATATTCCTTACGCAAAAGTACTCATATCAAGCATTCATCCAAGTTCATTAAATAAGCATATGAAATGCAATAACCATTTGATCCAACAGTACATACGACTATCCGGTTTCGTACGTGTAATGGATTTAACCTTCCATCGGTGGTTAGGGAATGATTTGAGCTAAGCCCCAGACGACCTCTTTAAAGTTGTGCATGTCTTGGGGTTTCAACGAACTGTACTACTAGTCCCCGGGCTTTCCTTACCTAAAGCAATCGATCCGGCTCGGCTACAACTTGAGGCCGTATTCCCCGAATGTCCTAAATCATCAAGATGTAGCTAGGCAACTTACCTTTCCGGTCCCACGCTGAGGAGTAGTAGCAAATTTTCAAAATGATATTCTAAGTGATATGCATGAGCAATTTATTATATAGGGATTCCAATATGATATTAATTCATTTAAAGCGATCAAGAAATAATTGCACACATAACAATACATACATAGAAACATTTATATCAATCATAGATAGGGTTCTGATATACTTATTATCCATTGATCGCATACAACGATTCACATACATAATTCCCATGATACCCGCATGCATATCAATTTTATCTTTTCCTCACATCTAGTGCTCTATTCTACAAGCATATGCACGGATACATAAACGTAAAGGAAACTCACTTGTCTATAGCGATCTTTTATGAGTCGAAGTAATCCTCGATGAAAAGAAGATCTTGGTCCTCGACACCTAAACAAAAGAAATACCCAAAATGAGTATTTCATCTAAGATCTATCAAAACTCTATAATTCTATCTTATAGAATTCGTCAAAATTCACATGAATGGAAATTCCAACTTAAAATGGCCATATCTTGCTCATTTTAACTCGAAATTTCGCATATTATATACCGATTTCTACATACTCGAAAAGATATATCCATTCTAAGCTTATTTTATCAAAAGAATTCATTTGGCCTTGGGATAGTGTCGTGCAGATTTGTTACGAAAATTCAAGATTTCAAAACTAGAGTTGTAATCCCCTTAATTTTACGTAATCTAATTTTAGCAAATACTAAAAATGTAATATGGAATTATATGGAATCATATTGAATAATTGGAACAAGTAAAAATCACTCCAAATTTTTCTTGATTTGAAATTATTAATGAATTTTATTATAATTAGAAAGATTAAAACCGTTACCAATAAAATATTTCGAAATACAAAACTGTAACTTCTATGATCTCAAATAATTTATAAAATGACGATAACTCAATCGTTAATATAAATTACTGAATCCTTTTTCCTTAAGCTTAATACTTAGGAAATGAGCCCTATACTTGTTAAATAATGAAATAATAGTGTTCAAGCTATTATGAATTTATTAATATTAAGTAGCACTAGATGAAAATATGTTGCTACTAACAAATTAGTATAAATTATTCCTATACAGTAAAACATGACGTTTAGTAAAGTGATCAATGGTCTAATAAACGAATCATAGTTAACCTTAAATTTAAGTCACAATAACAGACGAATAATTTTTAGAATCTACAAGATATAAAAAAAATTATATATATATTAGACTAAAGACAAATCACTAGAATTACAAAAGATACGATAAGATCACAAATAGATCGATATCTGAGAATCTAGATTTTAAATAAATATTTAAATCACACTAATAGTCTAATTAAGAGATTTATAGATTTTAGAAATTAAAATCCTGAGTTGCCAACGTAATTTTCATAACTGGAAAATGAACAAATTGGCAAATGTGAAACTAATATCAAATATATGATTCAACAAAAATCTTAGAATAGACCTATGAATTGTATTAAACTCATTTGTAGCTTGAAAAACCCGAATAAAAATTTCGTGACCTTAATAGATACCAAAAACGAGATTTCGTATCTTGAACTGATAATTCAAGATATAAATTGAAGTAGCTCTAAATTTCAAAACCGATAAGATATGGTCTAATAACAAAACTTATTGGCACAAAACAAAAATCCAAAGAGCAATTCCTAGGATTATAATTACATGATAGATACTAATGCTGATCAATAATATTAGTCTAGATCTAAAATAAAAATTTCAAACCCGCTGTTATACTTGTAAAGAAGTTCCGAATTCATTAAACTTAGTTCCTGATTCGATTTATTGAACATGAAAAATTTAATCACGTAAGTTGAAATATTAAAAATAATAATCACATGAACGTTAAACTAAAAATTTGTACGTATAAACAAATTAGAGTTTTTAGTAACTTAGATAGTTCTATTTTGATAAAATTTGTACGTAACGAATATAAACATACGTTTATAAATTAATATTGGTTAATATAATTTAAATAACTATTAAGTAAAAAAAAATGGAACAGAATTTAAAATCACGTGGAAACCGCTGCATATGAACACCTGCTGCATGAATGGAAGTCTCGGACTTGGAAATTGGAAGCAGCAGGGATGACCGAGCAATCCAGCTTCACGCACAAGTAGCAGGCTCCATCTCACGCACAGCACGGCAGCCCGTTTCCTACGCTCATGATCGGTGCAGGGTGTTGCATGTGCAGCAATCCACGAGCAATAGCTGGACAACACGAACCTTGAGGCAACAGCTGACCGAACAAAGGATTCCACACACTGCAGGAGTTCCACGCACATGGGATGCTGCAGTTGTTGTTTTTCACTCGTAGCAGGTGGGACAATAGAAGTAAAATTTCTCCACGGGCATGATCTAACGCTACAGCTCATCCCACACACACACCTTCCACGCGCACAACACAGCTCTTGGATTGAAAACAGAGCACATAAAACAGAGCAAATTTCGGTTGCTTCATACCTAACTTTGATCCGCATTTCAGTTCTTAATTTCAAACGAAAATGACATACAATCCAACCAAAATAAACCACATGTAATCAACATTAAATTCCAAGAATTACAGCTCAAATAATCAACCAAAATAACACCAAATCTGTCTTGAAAAACCCAAACTAGCAGCTGAAGCAGAGGAGAATTCAAAACAGAACAAGCGACATTCACACACACATTCCAACTCAGTTTTGACAAAAATATAGGCTTAGCTTGAGTTGAAAATTTTGTCCAAATAAACACCAATAGTAGGCTTCTAAATGTACACTTCAAACACCATTTATTAGCTACAAAACAATAATAGAATTTGAACAAAAATCCATGCAAACCAAGGTGGAAAAACAACAAATAAATTGCAGCAGAAAACTTGGAATTTGATCCCTGTTTTACACTAATTTTTGACCCAATTTCGTTGTAACTTGAGCCCCTATTTTACACACATAAATGAACTTAATTAACTACCAAACAATCAAAATTAAAGCCCTCAAAGATTAGCCACAAATCTATCAAAACAAAGTCTAAATTTGCAACCAAAAATGATAAAATTCGTATGAGAAATTCCAGCAGCTATTTTGCATCTTTTTCAAACCCAAAATCATTTCCTTAGCCTCTAAAACTTAGCCTAGTCTTGGTATATGTATATAAGCTTAAGTTAGACACAATTTGAGCTCACAATTCTCACAAAATCATCCTAAAAACACAGCTACAAACATAAGTACGTCCAACTTTTCCTTTTCCCTTTTTCCATTGCAACCTTCAACTTAGAAAGCTTAGAAACTCTTATAAGATCAACCATAAACCCTTAGCTTACTTCTCATATCCTATCTACACATTAAGTACATCAAGAACATCAATTACCCCTCCAACAACTTCTAAAAACCAAGTTAAAAAGTCTTGGTTATCATAAGATTCAAGTGGGAACTTAGCCTAACAAGGTAAGAATATTTGCTACAATTAGTAAACTTTCATTATAGCTAAGGTTGTTAACCTCTAAATTAGTTAGGAACTCATCATTTAATCTTTGATCTAGGGTTGATTCTTGCTTAGAAAGGGAGATAAAAATCCTTTTTCCATTCCAAGCCAAGGTAAGTTCTAAACTATCAACCTATCTTTTGTTATAAAGTTATGTATAGACTTTAGGATGAATTGTTTAGTATTGAAGAAAGGTTATGTAATTGAAAGAAGTTGCTAATCCATGAATGAATTCAAGTGGATGGATGAATGATGTGTTAGAAATGTTTAAATATTGTTAGCAAAGAAAGACAACAACATAGAAATAGTATAAATATAGTAATAATAAATTCGGATTTAGGAATGAAGTGAACAAAACAAGACTCAAATTTCATCTAAACTAGTCTAAACTCATGTCTAATGCTTTTAAGACCTTATATGAACATAAAACTTGATAAAACAAGCTTTAAAGGCATGATTAGGAGTTCTACATTAGAAGAAAAATACTATGAACAATTCATAGAAATTATACATATTGATAATTTTACAAATCATGAATGAGGTAAAGAAATAGATAAGAAGATTAGATGATGGTTTTAAAATTATACAATTGAAAAAATTTTTTATTAATGATACATAGTTATTATAGAAACATCAACTTGAAAATTTAAAATTCTAAGCTTTAGAAAATTCGGAACCCAAAAAGAGATTAAATAAAGAAAGTATTAAAAAGATCAAATAAACTGTATTGATATGTTTGTTATAAGCCAAAAACAACCTCACCAATAGAGAAAACACGAAAAATCCTATGAAATCGACTATTTATTCGTTAAAAACGAATAAGAAACGAATTAGGTAACATCAAAACAAGTTTTGACTACTATTGTTAGGATTCACTTGAAATCTATGCATGAGTTTCATAAATTTAAAAATGGTACAAATGTATTTTCTTAAAAATAATTCCACTACTATAAAGTACTCTTTGAGTACTACCAAATCAACTATTTATACAATGAAATCGGATTTAAAACAAATAAGAAATCGTAAATAGAAGTTCATTCAGTTTTCAACCAACATAAATGCTATTGTTATTTCTATTAATATAGTTATGATTATTATCATTATTATTACTACTGCTTATAGTATTCCGTATTATTGATACTTTCATTAGAATTATCAATACTGTTATTTTACATTAAGGTCATTATATTTATATTAACAATAATTCTATTATTATTTTCGTCACTAATGTTATTATTTACTAATGGTATGAAGATAGCCGCTATTATTATACTTGTATTACTACTAATATTGATATTAACGTTTCAAAACTAATATTGCTAATAATATTGTAGTATTAAACTTAGCCTGTTTTGCAATAAGAATGAAACAGAAGTATAATAGAAACTTGGTATATCTAAATACGATTTTTATAATTCTTGAAAGATATAAATACTAGAACATACCCTTAAATAAATAAAAACACCAATTTGAGAGATAGATAAGGTTGACAAGAAAAGAATTAATAAATAAAAATCTTCTATTAAAAGCAGTAGAACTTAAGAAATGACAAACCCCTTGAATAAAAATATAGATAGCAATTAAAACCGAGAGAAACAAAATAAAAGCAAATAACAGATAAATATTTTTTACTATAAAAATTAAAACCTTAATAAAAACTGTATCAAATACCGATACGAAATAATTAGACACCTATGAGGATTCAATTAAATCATTTAATGATACAGTAATTAATATGATGGTCTTAGTCTAATACCCGACAATAGAGATCAACGCCTTTAAATTATATGAAGACTTCTCTATAGAAATAGTTCAATAATAAATCTATGTTATTTCCTTTCATAGGAAAATAGATCAATTTCCGGATTACCGATAGCTCATACAACAATTTAGCGAGGACTACAGGTGAGTAACTTAGACTTATTACATTGTTTGTGATTGTAGTTTAGTTGCACTAAAATACAAAGATAATAATGATGAATTCGTGTGTATATGGGATTACGGGATTTGTATGTTTTTTGAAATTACCTGTTTGACAAATTTCACTATCCAAAAGTGATAATGAATGACGTGTGAAATACTGTATGTGAAGCATGTTGAGTGTCTGAATGAAGTTGAACACTTATAACCGGACTAAAAATTATCGAACTAAATAAAAATGGTGCATGCATAGCATGATTTGCACATACTGCATTATGTTTTTACGATCGCCTACTACGTGTTAGAATTTCGGTTCTTTGGTAATACTTGGTTTTTCTAGGCAATGGGCCATTAGTTCTACACAAGTTTGCCTTGTTCTGTCGGTTCCATGGGAACTAACTGGTAACGAAGGACGCCGCCCATGGTATCGCTGTGAAATGGCTAACACTTAGTGGAGTTTTTAAGGTACAAGACAGGAACTGAGTGTTTAAAACATCATTAATATAAAGAGGTAATAATTGTGAGGATTATGGATTCATGTGTACTTAGTTTCTCCTGGGTAGGTGATTCAGGTATCGGTTCCTTCAACCCCAATGAGAGGGCGTAAATCTCCATCCTGTTTAGATTCCAAGTTGTCCAAACTTGTAATTGTTCATGTGTTTAATTGATGCATTACATATGATTGATAATAACTTGCTTGTTGTGATAAGTCTGGTTATTCACTGAGTCCAGGATTATTACTAGCTGGGATTAGGCTAGAAATGTGTGGACAAAGCTTCTCTAATGAACTCTATTGAAAATAGAGATATAAGATATTGTAAACTTAGAATGTAAATTTTATATTGTTGAAATTTGTAAGTTGTAGTTGAAACCCAATTTCACTATTTGCTGGGGATACCGATTCTTTGCGATCTTGGTGGAAATTGGAAAATCGGATTCCATAGTTGAAATACTGTAACATATTATATCATTTGTATGATAAACATTTATAAATAAATAGAGTCTTGTATACTCTGACATACAAGACGGCTCTCATGTTACAGGTGCACTCGTGATATGATGGCTTTAGATAAATCCTGTCAGGCCCCCATTTGGAGTCGTGATAAGAGTTTTCAAACTTTTCTTCATTCAAGAGCTCTTGTATAAAATATAGATATTTTGTATGGTTGAAAAATCCTTTGAATATATATATATATATATATATATAGACTCAAACTATATGCATGAATTTAGTGGTGTTGTCTCAACAATGATTTTGTAAAATAATGTGTCTTAAAAGTGAGAAAAGCTAAGACTTGAAAACCTCTTTTTAGTTTTGTTGGGAAAATTTTATAAGTGAGTATTTCCTTCTTTTAACTCCATTTCTTAATGTTAAGAATAATTAAATTTTTAAAAAGTAATTTTAGTCTTTTATGATTCCTACAACTTTATTTCTAGTGGTTTAGAAAATGTAGTTTTTCTAAATATTTCTTCGTTATGTGTTCTAAATTTTTTCTAAAGTTAGATCCACTTTAAACAACATCAATGATTTTATAAGTTACTTATTATTTTTATTTCCTAAATAAAGCTTATCTTTAGAAATGTGATTCTTTGATAATTTTGTAAAACTTATCTAAACCTTAGTATATTGATGAAAACTTTACATATGAGTTTAAGAAAACTTTGGTTAAACAAAGAATTAAGTTTAAAGAATCTTTCTTATTTCATTGATTTGAAAAGAGAGTTTGTGATAACTTTATTTTAGGTATTTATTGATAAAATCCCATATAATATTATTACTAAAACTTGTTTTCATTATGGTTGAGACAATATCAACATGTTCATACATGAATGATAATATGTAACTATGAGAAATCTAATAAAAAACAACATAATAAGATAAATGTAATAAGAGCATAAAAATAAAGTCAAGTATTAGGAACCTTAGCTTCATCAAGGTATCCCGAGACTAAGAATAAACTAGTCCCAAAAAGAAAGGAAAAGAAAAGAAAGAAAATTGTTTTGAATTGATATGGACAAGTCTAAGACTAGAAAGACTAGTCTTAATAATACATGAAATAAATAAATAAATTGTAAAGCATGAAGTTAAATAAATAACAAGTGAGCTTATATGCTCGAAAGAAATATATATACATAATATACATAATACTATATAAAAGTTAGATTAGAATAAATAATAATAACAATAATAATAACAACATAGTAGAAGACATGAACAAAAACAAAACATGAACATATTATTGCTTCTTCAAGAAACATACAGTAAGCTCATGTTAAGTTAAATGAACATGATAAGTGAATAAGAGAAATTTTTACCTAAGGTTTATGTGTTTGTTGAAGAGGAATAGAATGAGTTGTAGTATTATGTGGGAATTGGTCTTATGGAGAAAAGAGAGAACTTGGGAGAGATTTTGAGAGAGGAATTTTGTGGAGTGATTTTGGTAGAATTTTAGTAGGAAATGAATTGTGTAAAAGAATGAAGGAGGAAGGGAGTATTTGTCACACCCTGCCCCCTCAAATGACGGCGATGTGATGCCAGGGCAAGCAAACCCACCACTGGCCCCCTAGTGGTAATGGCCGACACCACCATTGTATCATGGTGACCCCAACCAACGCATGCCCCAAAGGGTACCACGAGCACTATAGGTATTGTTACCCTTAGGCAGAGTTGAATCCAGTCTGCAGACTCTAGGATTCGAACCCCAGACCTAAGGCTTTTGCCTACCCCAAAGGCAGCACCTTTCACCAATTGAGATCCGCATCTAATCGTAGAACTCGTTCAGCACACTCCTCGAAGTCGGTACCATACCCCAAGAAGTCATAGCGGTCATCAGAATCATAGCCATCATCACCAGAAACACAATCAGTACCTGAAATGATTAGAATGAGCGGCGAAGCCCAATACACAGTAACGCAAGCACATGCGACGTGAATGCAAGCATACTTATTCTACCAAGCACAACCAATAAATTGAGGTATTTAATTAAGCCAGCACAGGAGCACTCATACTCCGAATCAAACACGGGCAGGGAAATCCTTTCGTGCATACGCACACGACAAGGGGATGTGATATGACAAGCCGGTGTCACATCCTGGAAGCTTGGTCCTTAGACCCTGAAGAAACTAGCATCGTCCGGGTTTTCCAGCCGTTATCTGACATTAACCGAACCAATCCATCTACACAGTGAAGGTACGGGCCCATTACCGTAGTCTTCCAGCTGTGCAACTTCTCTTCAATGGGGTTAATCGTTACCCCGCTACTGTACCGCCCGTCAGCTAGCCACCGTACCACCAAGGGTGGCCTAAGTGCCTACACTCTACCACATTAGAGTTGGACTCTAATGGGGTCGTCGGAACTCTCCGGCCCGAGCCCGACCAAACACAAGCAATTAATCATTAAGCCGTCTTTAAGTTTTTAACCATTTTAATGCCTGTCCTAACAAGCAACACGCATGTTACTGCGTACCTTGTATAACAGAAGGAAACTCGAAGAAGTCCGAAGGATAACAGAAAGAAGAATCTGTTAACAAAAGATTTAACAAAATCAGGATTAAGCATTTACAAAGAATTATATCAAGTATTAAGCTTTTAGAACAACGCCTTAACTTTATAAGACTTTACAAAATTTTAGGGTGAAATGGGCTTGGAGTAGATATAGAGTAAGCCCATTAAGACATATGTAATTGAATATCTTATTTAGAAGTAATGGGCCTTAAGGGTTTACTAGTTAAGCCCATTAAATAACTATTAATCATTTTCACTTTATTAGGTTAATGGGCCTTGAAGTAGGCTTGGGCCCATTAAGGAAATCTATATATATAAAGCTTAGAATTAAATTGGGCTTCATGATTGGACTGGTCCAATTAGGAGTTTAATTAAGTTATTGGACCTAAATATATGTGATAAGCCCAAAAGATTAGAATTATGTCTTATTTAGGAATATTAGGCCTTGAGTGAACCTATTAGGCCCAATAAGTAACTAAGTTATAATTTAAGCTATAAGGCCCATGAAATGTATATGGACCCATTAAGAGTCAATACTCTTGGAGCTTAGATGATGTGCTTAAAGTATTGGGTGTAAGGTCCACTTGGAGTAAAAGTGGGTAATGGACCTCATTTTTATATTTTAAACCCATGGGGTTTAAGCTAAAGTCATGGGTTTGATTTTTAGATTTATTTTTAAGGGATATGGACCTTGATATGATATGGATAGGCCCATATTAGAATAGGTTCAGATTGATACAAAATATTTAGGTTTGATTGTAAGCCCAAAAACTACTCTATAGTTCCAGCCCATCATAAAGTATGGTATATCCTCACATTTTAGCTATTTGGGCCGCCAAATCATATCGGATTTCTGTAAAATAAATTTCTTTTGAAAGATAATAAAATAAAAATACTTCCATGAATTTTTGTATTTTTTAGAGCCCAATAACTATTTTTAAGAATTCGTTTTTCACAAAGGACCAAATCTGTCCAATTTTTCCCTGAAAGTCAGATTGCGCATACTTTACTAAAATGGGCATATCTGGGCCATCCGAACGAATTTTTGAGTGGTTCCAGTTGGGTTAGAAACTAGACTCATAGAGATTTCTATTGGTACCTAATTCAAGTGATAATAATCTGTATGAGATGAGTTATGATAATTTGAAGTTGGGCTAACTAACAGGAACAAAACAGAATCCACTGGGTGGTATGTTTTATTGCACAACTAATAACTCCATCAATTCTTAACCTTTTTAAGTGATTCTTGAGCCTAAATTATACTAATTTTAATGAAATAAAATCCTGTAAAATTTCACGGTTTTTAAATCTCATTTACTATGCTAAAACTATTTTTAAAATCGGATTTTAAACAGGGGAAAACAGGAATTTCAGAACATAGCCCAAATACAAGTTTAAAACACATAACTTGGCTCACAACGTGATTAGAATACCATTAACATAATATCACACCTAAACATGATACTAAATATGTCAATAATCATGATTAATCATAATCCTATCATAACACAAGTTAAAATCATCAAGTTTAGGCTCAAATCATCATATAACTTCATTTTTAACATGAATCAATGAAAGATATCAACATGGAACATCCATAACATGAATTTCTAAATATGTACAGCAGGTTATTCATATTATAAATACATGCTCATCAAGTGATAATCAATATATATTAAGGATTCAACATATATAAGATGATTATATGCAATATACTTCACTATAACATCATTAACACCTAAATCTAACATGATTATCCAAAAATCATCAAAATATATCATCATATACATATATATCTTACACGTGCAGCAAGTGTTCGAGAGGTTCATTAAGTGTTTTTCAAATCTTAAATCAAATAAAAACATAATCAATCAAAGAATCAAAGTTTACTTACCTAATACTCTTAAAATTAAGTTAAACTTCAATACACAACCACTACTTCAAATTAAATTTGATGAAGATTTCCCTCTTTGTGCCCTGGGCTTTTCCTTGCTAAATGGGGGTTATTTTATGTTGATTTCACTCTTTGATCAGCTATGTAAGGTTGCTGGAAGTTTGGATGTGTTTAGATGAATAAAAGAACCATTTTTGGTAAAGATCAAGGTATATGACTAGAGATTTGTCCTAGGTTTCTCTCAAGTGTGTAAGATGAAATAAAAATGACATTTTTGGTTTGTGGAGGCAACTGACCATAGGAGTGTGGCTTGTGGATTTGTGTGTGGTAGGGTTAGGGTTTTGCCAAATAAAGAAGCTTTTATAGATAGTGGCATTAGGTTAGAGATTAGATGAAAGGCTAGGATTAAATCTTGAAGCATGTGAGTGAGTAGTGGGTTCTTAAGCATGTGAGGGTTTGAGAAAACATTTTAGAATAATTTAGGTATTTTAAATAATCCTTTGGGATTTAGGAATGTTAATTAATGATTTTACACTAATTAACCTTGATTTAGGACTTTAGAAGGAATTATTGAATTTAAGAGTCTAGTTAGGATTTCAATCAACTAACTAGAATTGTTTTGATGAAAAAATATATGAAATTGAATAATCAAGGAGTTTAGAATGGAATTGAGTGATCTCTAACACATAATGATCCAATTTCTAACTCAATTAAATTAATTAAGTTAATTACTCAACTAAAAGTTCAACTACTCAGAGGTTTGAACTTGACCCACTAGTTTCTACACTTTACTGAAAAGTTTTAATTTTTTTTTTCCATATTTTCAAGCTAATTCCTTTCTTTCCTTTTTTTTTTACATCTATATTTTTAGGGTTTTTCATCCCTCCCCCCTTAAGAAAAGTTTCGTCCTCGAAACTGACCTGTTTACTCGAAGAGCTCAGGATATTTCCGTCTCATAGATTCTTCCGTCTCCCAGGTGGCCTCACGTTCAGTATGACCACTCCACAACACTTTCACATAAGGTATCACCTTTCTTCTTAAAGCTTTCTCAGCACGATCCAAGATCCTCACTGGATGCTCTGCAATTGTAAGATTCGGCTGAACCTCCGGTTGGTGTGTTTCAACAACTGCATCAGGATCTGCTAAACACTTCCGTAACTGAGACACGTGAAACACATCGTGTACCCCAGATAGATTAGGTGGAAGTGCCAACCGGTATGCCACTGGTCCAATTCTCTCAAGAATCTGGTATGGTCCAATATACCTGGGACTCAACTTCCCTCTGACTCCAAACCGGTATACTCCTTTGGTAGGCGACACACGAAGGAAAACATGGTCACCGACCTCGAACTCTAAAGGTCGTCGCCTCAGATCCGCATAACTCTTATATCGATCCTGGGCTGCTTTCATTCTCTGCTTCACAACTTGTATCTTATCAACAGCTTGTTGCACAAGATCTGGACCTAGAAGAACTCGTTCTCCCACATCATCCCAGTGCAACGGCGATCTGCATTTCCGCCCATACAACGCTTCAAAAGGTGCCATCTGGATAGTTGCCTGATAACTGTTATTGTAGGCGAACTCTACCAGGTACAAGTGATCATCCCATCTACCACCGAAGTCTAGAGCACAAGCCGAAGCATATCCTCAAGTATCTGAATAGTGCGCTCTGACTGTCCGTCTGTCTGTGGGTGGAAGGCGGTACTGAACTGTAACCTAGTACCCAAGGCTCATGTAAACTTTGCCAGAATCGGCTAACAAATCGTGGATCTCGATCCGAAGTGATCTCAACTGGAACTCCATGCAGTCTGACTATTTCCTTCACATAGATATCTGCCAACTTAGATAAGGAACAACCAACTCAACGGTATAAAGTGAGCCGATTTGGTCAATCGATCCACTATCACCCAAACTACCTCATGCCTTGATGGCGTCCTGGGTAGTGCTGAAACGAAATCCATCGTCACACTCTGCCATTTCCATTCAGGTACCGGTAAAGGCTGTAACTCACCTCCTGGCCTTTGGTGCTCAATCCGAACCTGTTGGCAAGTCATGCACTTCGAAACATACTCCGCAACGTCTCGCTTCATGTTGTTCCACCAAAAGTGCTGTTTAAGATCCTTATACATTTTCGTACTACCTGGATGTACCGAAAAGGTAGACGAATGTGCTTCTTTCATAACTTCTTTTCTTAAACCTTCTTCAGTTGGAACCCATAACCTATCACCATGACGAATAACACCGTCTTCATCCATACGAGAGCTGTCATCTCGCTACGTTTCATAGTTGTCAAGATCTGATCCCTTTCCCGACTGCTTAACTGAACTGCCTTGATTCGACTTTGAAGATCAGGCTGTATTGTCAAACTGGCCAAGCGAGCCTCAACACTTCCTATAACAACCTCTATATCCATCCGTCGTAGATCCTCTACTATCTCTTTCTGAGTCGTGACCAAAGCTGCTACATTCATCTGCTTTTTCCGACTTAAGGCATCCGCTACAACATTTGCTTTGCCCGGGTGGTAAAGAATCTCAAGGTCGTAATCCTTAATTAACTCAAGCCAACGTCGTTGTCTCATGTTCAGTTCCTTCTGAGTAAGGATATACTTGAGACTCTTATGGTCGGTATAGATCTTACACTTCTCACCGAACAGATAGTGTCTCCAAAGCTTAAGAGCTAACACAACCGCTGCCAACTCCAGGTCGTGAACTGGGTAATTCTTCTCATGTGGCTTTAACTGTCTCGAGGCATAAGCTATTACCCTTCCTTCTTGCATAAGTACACATCCCAAACCTTGGATAGAAGCGTCACTGTAAACTGTGAACTCCTTGCCACTGACTGGCAAAGCTAGGATTGGCGCCGAAACTAGGCGATCCTTTAACTCTTGAAAGCTTCTCTCACACTTCTCAGACCATTCAAACTTGACGTTCTTTTGAGTAAGTCTGGTCATCGGAGCTGCTAACTTGGAAAACCCTTCGACAAACCGTCTGTAATATCCAGCAAGTCCAAGAAAACTCCGGATCTCTGTTATACTTGTCGGCCTTTGCCACTCCGTTATGGCTTTTATCTTTTCTGGATCAACTGAGACTCCTTCTTTACTTACAACATGCCCTAGAAAAGCTACTTCTTCCAACCAAAACTGGCATTTGATGAACTTAGCATAAAGCTTTCTTTCTCGTAACCTTGTCAGAACCATCTTCAGGTGTCTTTCATGTTCCTTCCGATCCTTAGAGTAGACCAGGATGTCGTCGATGAAGACTATGACGAACTTGTCCAAGTAGTCGCTGAACACTCTATTCATCAAATCCATGAACACTGCAGGTGCATTAGTCAAGCCGAAAGGCATAACCAGGAACTCGTAGTGTCCATACCTCGTACGAAACGCAGTCTTAGGTACATCCTGCGGTCGTATTTTCAACTGATGATATCCGGATCTTAAGTCGATCTTAGAGAAAACAGCTGCACTGCTCAACTGATCGAAGAGATCGTCAATTCTCGGCAACGGATATCGATTCTTGATCGTCACTTGATTCAACTCTCTATAGTCTATACAGAGTCTCATGCTTCCGTCCTTCTTCTTTACAAAAAGAACCGGTGCTCCCCAAGGAGAAATACTTGGTCTGATAAAACCTTTGTCTTTCAGCTCATCGATCTGCTTCTGCAACTCTCGAAGCTCGGCAGGTGCCATACGGTAAGCTTGTTTGGCGATTGGAGCGGTACCTGGCATAAGGTCGATTCCAAACTCGATTTCCGGTCTGGGGTAAACCAGGTAAATCGTCTGGAAACACATCCGCATAATCTCTTGCTATCGGGACCGAGTCAAGCTTCAACTCCTCTTCACCAACAGATAAAGCTGCTAACCGGGGTCTCTCCCAAAGCTCCATCGAAGGCATAAACGGGGTCTTTGTCTCAACAACTCACAACTGAACTCCCTACCTTCTAGATTGAAACTTAAAACAGCTCTAGCACAATCTATTACAACCCTATACTGATTTAACCAGTTCATACCAAGAATTACATCAAAATCAGATATAGGTAGTACAAGCATATCAACCGGTAGGAGTACATCAGATAGCATTACATCAACATTCTTACAAACTTTTCCTAACACTGTACCACTACCAAGAGGTGTACTAACACACAAGGAGGCATCAGATAACAGATCAGCATTCAAACCACAAGACCTCATAAACTCTTCAGATATGCAAGAATGAGTCGCACCCGTATCTACTAAGCAATAAGCATCACATGCAGAAACTAATAAAGTACCTGCAAGGGTGTCAACGGTAGGCAACTCCTCATGCTGGAGGGAAAACACTCTAGCCACTGCTTTTCCTTTCCCATAGCTTGATCCATTGCCACTGCTATAACCCTTAGGCTTCTCCTTACATTCCGACTGATGATGACCTCTCTGCTTACAAGTAATGCAAAAGATAGGCTTCAGAACCTTGTTCTTACACTCAGAGGCTTTATGTCCTGTCTTTCCACAAGCGAAGCAAGCTCCTGGTATCCACTTACAAGCTGAAACATCGTGTGGTCCAAAGCATCTCCCACACTGGGGGTCAGGAAATCTCTGAGAAGGCTTCTCCACCTGATCAGGCTTCTTGTCATACTTAGGCTTTTTACCGGAACTCTGAAAGCCGGAAGTCTTCTTAAAACTCTTAGCACCCTTCCCTGAACTCTGGGGGCAAAAGAAGAAGAAAAGGGCCTCTTGCTAAAAACTTAGCCTGCTGTCCAATTGGGAACTGCAATCCTTCTTGTTCTGCTCAATAACCTTAGCCTTATGAGCGACTGCAGATAAGGTGGTCAACTCAAAATTCTTAACAGCCATCCTCAAATCAGGATTCAGACCCTCCTGAAACTTCTGCATCTTCATGGTCTCATCTTCCCTATAACCAACACCAGCAAACCGCAACAGTCGGTTGAATTCAGCTTCGTACTCATCCACTGTCTTACTGCCCTGCCTTAGTCTAAGCCAGTCTGAAATCATTTGCTCCCGAGTAGAAGCTGTGAAGTACTCTAAGAAAAAGGCCTCTTTAAATCTCTCCCATGTAAGCAGCCCCTGAATCTTGCCTCTAGCCTCACGCCACCAGTTATAGGCGTCTTCTTTCAACTGATAAACGGCTAGACTCACCTTTTTATCATCCGGAATGTCACAAATTTCAAAGGACTTCTCCAACTCCTCAATAAATATCTCAGCGGTGGTCGGATCGGTCTTATCACCATAAAACTTAGGAACCATTTTCACAAATTCAGGGCACTTTACCTCTCTCTCCCCGTATCTGTCTCTGAGCCGCAGCTGGCTCACCCTGAGGAACCTGAGCAAACATCTGAGCGAACTGCTGCTGCTGTTGCATCATCAACTGCTGCTGATTCTGGATCTGCTGTTGTGTGGTTTGGAGCATCACTACCATGTCCCTCATCAAACCTAACATCTGAGCCGGGTCATCCCGAGGAGGAGCAACAGGTGGGGGTGGAGGAGGAGGTGGGGTATCCTCTCTATCCTGTCGTCTGGGTACTCTACGTCCTCTATCCATCTAGACTAACACTAACACAACAACAACTGTTAAGTCAAATTATTCCTAGGTAAAGAGGGGAAAAGACCTAGTGTTTTTTTTTAAGTTATTTGTGCCTACTTAACTTAGCCATATTTGAGTTAAGTCCATTTTCATGCATACTTACCAAGATAAAACATATCATCAAGCAGGTATCATGCTATAATCCGGTTTAATCCATTTACAGGTATAAGTAGAAAGTAAATTTAAGTCAAGTTGTTAACTTTAGTGTGATCAACCATTTTACTTCATTTTATTTAGGCCAACAAACAAGATCACAACAAATTCCTATTCTACCCATACCCGTATCTCACCGTCCTAATATCGCATCCTAATTCATTGTCGGGTCGATATAACCCGCTCTGATACCACTTTAAAATGTCACGCCCCGAGATAGGGTGCAACAGCCCGCCCGCGAATCACTAAGTGTAATTCACGAAAGGCTCCTACAAACTACGGTGAGTTTCTAACATCTTTTAGTTTTCGAAAACTCTTTAATTAGTTTTCACAAATATTTAATTGCAGCGGAAATAAAACATTTGATACCAATTTCAAAAAGATTACTCACAAGAGTAAATAACTCATAAAACCATAGTATCGAAATAACAAGTGATGAAAAAAAATACATTAATATTGCGCACACAGGCGCCCCAAAAGTAAACAATATCTCAAAAACTGTATAAGTATCTCAAAAACAGTAGAGTCCTCACTAGGCTCTCCAAAAGAACATAACAGTAAGCATAAAACAATGCCCGCATTTAATCGTAGAACTCGTCAGCACACTCCTCGAAGTCGGTACCATACCCCAAGAAGTCATAGCGGTCATCAGAATCATAGCCATCATCACCAGAAACATAATCAGTACCTGAAATGATTAGAATGAGCGGCGAAGCCCAATACACAGTAACGCAAGCACATGCGACGTGAATGCAAGCATACTTATTCTACCAAGCACAACCAATAAATTGAGGTATTTAATTAAGCCAGCACAGGAGCACTCACACTCCGAATCAAACACGGGGCAGGGAAATCCTTTCGTGCATACGCACACGACAAGGGGGATGTGATATGACAAGCCGGTGTCACATCCTGGAAGCTTGGTCCTTAGACCCTGGAAGATATGGTCCGAAGACCCTGGAAGAAACTAGCATCGTCCGGGTTTTCCAGCCGTTATCTGACATTAACCGAACCAATCCATCTACACAGTGAAGGTACGGGCCCATTACCGTAGTCTTCCAGCTGTGCAACTTCTCTTCAATGGGGTTAATCGTTACCCCGCTACTGTACCGGCCCGTCAGCTAGCCACCGTACCACCAAGGGTGGCCTAAGTGCCTACACTCTACCACATTAGAGTTGGACTCTAATGGGGTCGTCGGAACTCTCCGGCCCGAGCCCGACCAAACACAAGCAATTAATCATTAAGCCGTCTTTAAGTTTTTAACCATTTTAATGCCTGTCCTAACAAGCAACACGCATGTTACTGCGTACCTTGTATAACAGAAGGAAACTCGAAGAAGTCCGAAGGATAACAGAAAGAAGAATCTGTTAACAAAAGATTTAACAAAATCAGGATTAAGCATTTACAAAGAATTATATCAAGTATTAAGCTTTTAGAACAACGCCTTAACTTTATAAGACTTTACAAAATTTTAGGGTGAAATGGGCTTGGAGTAGATATAGAGTAAGCCCATTAAGACATATGTAATTGAATATCTTATTTAGAAGTAATGGGCCTTAAGGGTTTACTAGTTAAGCCCATTAAATAACTATTAATCATTTTCACTTTATTAGGTTAATGGGCCTTGAAGTAGGCTTGGGCCCATTAAGGAAATCTATATATATAAAGCTTAGAATTAAATTGGGCTTCATGATTGGACTGGTCCAATTAGGAGTTTAATTAAGTTATTGGACCTAAATATATGTGATAAGCCCAAAAGATTAGAATTATGTCTTATTTAGGAATATTAGGCCTTGAGTGAACCTATTAGGCCCAATAAGTAACTAAGTTATAATTTAAGCTATAAGGCCCATGAAATGTATATGGACCCATTAAGAGTCAATACTCTTGGAGCTTAGATGATGTGCTTAAAGTATTGGGTGTAAGGTCCACTTGGAGTAAAAGTGGGTAATGGACCTCATTTTTATATTTTAAACCCATGGGGTTTAAGCTAAAGTCATGGGTTTGATTTTTAGATTTATTTTTAAGGGATATGGACCTTGATATGATATGGATAGGCCCATATTAGAATAGGTTCAGATTGATACAAAATATTTAGGTTTGATTGTAAGCCCAAAAACTACTCTATAGTTCCAGCCCATCATAAAGTATGGTATATCCTCACATTTTAGCTATTTGGGCCGCCAAATCATATCGGATTTCTGTAAAATAAATTTCTTTTGAAAGATAATCAATAAAAATACTTCCATGAATTTTTGTATGATTTTTAGAGCCCAATAACTATTTTTAAGAATTCGTTTTTCACAAAGGACCAAATCTGTCCAATTTTTCCCTGAAAGTCAGATTGCGCATACTTTACTAAAATGGGCATATCTGGGCCATCCGAATGAATTTTTGAGTGGTTCCAGTTAGGTTTAGACTCATAGAGATTTCTATTGGTACCTAATTCAAGTGATAATAATCTGTATGGATGAGTTATGATAATTTGAAGTTGGGCTAACTAACAGGAACAAAACAGAATCCACTGGGTGGTATGTTTTATTGCACAACTAATAACTCCATCAATTCTTAACCTTTTTAAGTGATTCTTGAGCCTAAATTATACTAATTTTAATGAAATAAAATCCTGTAAAATTTCACGGTTTTTAAATCTCATTTACTATGCTAAAACTATTTTTAAAATCGGATTTTAAACAGGGGAAAACAGGAATTTCAGAACATAGCCCAAATACAAGTTTAAAACACATAACTTGGCTCACAACGTGATCAGAATACCATTAACATAATATCACACCTAAACATGATACTAAATATGTCAATAATCATGATTAATCATAATCCTATCATAACACAAGTTAAAATCATCATATAACTTCATTTTTAACATGAATCAATGAAAGATATCAACATGGAACATCCATAACATGAATTTCTAAATATGTACAGCAGGTTATTCATATTATAAATACATGCTCATCAAGTGATAATCAATATATATTAAGGATTCAACATATATAAGATGATTATATGCAATATACTTCACTATAACATCATTAACACCTAAATCTAACATGATTATCCAAAAATCATCAAAATATATCATCATATACATATATATCTTACACGTGCAGCAAGTGTTCGAGAGGTTCATTAAGTGTTTTTCAAATCTTAAATCAAATAAAAACATAATCAATCAAAGAATCAAAGTTTACTTACCTAATACTCTTAAAATTAAGTTAAACTTAATTCAATACACAACCACTACTTCAAATTAAATTTGATGAAGATTTCCCTCTTTGTGCCCTGGGCTTTTCCTTGCTAAATGGGGGTTATTTTATGTTGATTTCACTCTTTGATCAGCTATGTAAGGTTGCTGGAAGTTTGGATGTGTTTAGATGAATAAAAAACCATTTTTGGTAAAGATCAAGGTATATGACTAGAGATTTGTCCTAGGTTTCTCTCAAGTGTGTAAGATGAAATAAAAATGACATTTTTGGTTTGTGGAGGCAACTGACCATAGGAGTGTGGCTTGTGGATTTGTGTGTGGTAGGGTTAGGGTTTTGCCAAATAAAGAAGCTTTTATAGATAGTGGCATTAGGTTAGAGATTAGATGAAGGCTAGGATTAAATCTTGAAGCATGTGAGTGAGTAAGTGGGTTCTTAAGCATGTGAGGGTTTGAGAAAACATTTTAGAATATAATTTAGGTATTTTAAATAATCCTTTGGGATTTAGGAATGTTAATTAATGATTTTACACTAATTAACCTTGATTTAGGACTTTAGAAGGAATTATTGAATTTAAGAGTCTAGTTAGGATTTCAATCAACTAACTAGAATTGTTTTGATGAAAAAATATATGAAATTGAATAATCAAGGAGTTTAGAATGGAATTGAGTGATCTCTAACACATAATGATCCAATTTCTAACTCAATTAAATTAATTAAGTTAATTACTCAACTAAAAGTTCAACTACTCAGAGGTTTGAACTTGACCCACTAGTTTCTACACTTTACTGAAAAGTTTTAATTTTTTTTTCCTATTTTCAAGCTAATTCCTTTCTTTTTCCTTTTTTAATTACATTTATATTTTTAGGTTTTTTCAGTATTTATAGAGTTTTGGAGTGGAAATTAGATGTAATAAAATAAAATGAAAAGAAAATAAATTGATTGAAGAGAGAGAGGTTGAGGCGCCGTTGTGCATGTAAGGGGGGAAGAAAATAATTTATTTCGTTTGTTTTGTAATAAAAGAAGATAATGTGTAAAGTGTGATGTGATTAAAGTTATATGGGAAAGGTAAATTGTAAGGTATAGGTTTGGTAGTGTGTAAGAATAGAGTGTAAGAAAAAGTAGAGATAGATGAATAATAAAAAAGTACTATGAATAGTAGACTAGACAATTAAAATACCGGTAGTAAAGAAAATACGCGTAAATAAGCTATATATGATATTTTTAGTTATCGAAAACTTTCTAAAACTGATATTTTTGAAATCTTTATTTTTACGAGTCTAATGGTATTGTCGAAATATTTTCACTATCCGGTATACTGGGCACGGTTTTTCTGAAAAGTGATCCCGTTTGATCCGAAAGACACTAGAAAATTATGAATATGATATTTTTAAGCTTTCCTATGTTATACGAACCATATTCCACAATTATCTTAATTTCGTTTTGTAGGGTTTAAGAACACGGATTACCGGATCTAGATTCACTAAACTAAACATAAAACTAGGTTAACTTAGGGTTCCGGTTTGACTTCCGGTTCTTAGGGTTACTATATTTACCGAAAACTCTAAGAGCTTACAACCTACCCTCTTTAAAGAAGTTTTGTCCTCAAAATTTGACTATCGTACTGATTCCTCGAAAAGATTCGGATATTTGCGTCGGATCTCATCCTCAGCCTCCCGAGTTGCCTCATCATGGGTATGATTCCTCCAAAGACTTTGACATATTTGATCTCCTTATTTTATAGCTTTTTGACTTTTCGATCCAAAATCTACACCGGGTGTTCCTCATAAGTGAGGTTCTCCTTTAGCAACACTGGCTCCAACTCTATTACTTGATCTAGATCCGCTATATGTTTACGCAAGACCGATACATGAAACACGTTGTGTACTCTTGACAGGTTTGGCGACAGGCTAGCGATAAGCTAAATCTCCCACTCTTTCAAGCACTTCAAAAGGTTTAATGCACCATGGGCTCAACTTTCTTTGTGAGCGTACACGATATACTTTTGATTGGATTTATCTTTAAGTATACATGGTCTCCCTCTTGAAATTCCAGAACTCACCTTTTTGATCTCTCTTTTCTGTCTCTCTTGGGCCTCCTTTCATTCGTTGTTGGATTATTCTTACTTTGTCTGCTGCATCTTGTACCAAGTCTAGTCTAATAGCGAGCTTTTCCACATCATCCCAAAATAGAGGCGACCTACAGCGTCGTCCGTATAAAGCTCCATATGGCGGCATTTGTATGGTAAAGTAGTAGCTGCTGCTGTAGGCAAACTCTATGAGCAGCAAATGAGCATCCTAACTTCCTTTAAATTCCATAACACAAGCTTGTAACATGTCTTCTAAGGTTTGGATTGTCCGTTCTGATTGTCCATTGGTTTGGGGGTGATAAGTCGTGCTAAAATGAAACTTTTGTCACGCCCAGCCTCCGCAGGCGACGGCAACGTGATGCCAGTGCAGACAACCCACCGCTGGCCCCTAGGGGTAATGGCCGACACCACCATTGCATCATGGTGACCCCAACCAACGCATGCCCTTCAGGGTACCACGGGCACTATAGGTATTGTTACCCTTAGGATGGATTGACCCCAGTCTGCAGCCTCTAGGATCGAACCCATGACCTGAGGCTTTTGCCTGCCCCAAAGGCAGCACCTCTTGCCAGTTGATCTGCAGCTCAACTGGTGAAAGGTGCTGCCTTTGGGGCAAGCAAAGCCTTAGGTCTAGGGTTCGAATCCTAGAGTCTGCAGACTGGATTCAACTCTACCTAAGGGTAACAATACCTATAGTGCCCGTGGTACCCTATGGGGCATGCGTTGGTTGGGGTCACCATGATGCAATGGTGGTGTCAGCCATTACCACTAGGGGCCAGTGGTGGGTTTGCCTATCCTGACATCACGTTGCCGTCGCCTGCGGGGCGAAGTGTGACATAAAAAGGCACCTTTCAGCTCAACTAGTAAGAGGTGCTCCTTTGGGGCAGGCAAAAGCTTCAGGTCATGGGTTCGAATCCTAGAGGCTGCAGACTGGGTTCACTCATCCTGAGGGTAACAATACCTATAGCCTTGGTACCCTATGGGGCATGCGTTGGTTGGGGCCACCATGATGCAATGCTGGTATCGGCCATTACCACTAGGGGGCCAGTGGTGGGTTTGCCTGCCCTAGCATCACGTTGCCGTCGTCTGCGGGGGCGAGGCGTGACAACTTTGTCCCCATACACCTTTGTAAACTTGTCCAAAATTTAGATACAAACCTGGGGTCTTAATCTGATACAATCCCGGCAGATACTCTATGTAAACGTTCTATGTCCTTTATGTATAGCTTGGCTAGCTTGTCCATTGAGTACATCATATTGATTGGTATGAAATGAGCCGATTTGGTTAGACGATCTACTACGACCCATATAACGTCATAACCTGCCGAAGTTCTCGGTATTCCACACACGAAATACATCGAGATTTGATCCCACTTCCACTCGAGTATCGGCAAAGGCTTTAGCAATCCTCCTAGCCTTTGATGTTCCACCTTGTTGACAAGTTGGGCACTTCATCACATAACAAGCTACATCCCATTTCATTCCATTCCGCCAAAAGTGGCTCTTAAGATCTTGATACATCTTAGTTCCTCCCGGGTGTAATGTGTATCCTGAGTTATGAGCTTTGCTCATAATTTCCCTTCTCATTTCCTCATCATCTGGCACACACAGCCTTCCTTTCATCCTCACTACATCCTCTTCATCTATGGTGAAGTCAGTATACTTCTCCACTTGCACTTCCCTTTTGATCCTTTGTATGACTTCATCATATCGATTGGGCCTCTTAATCCATTCCACAAGGGTTGTTCCATCACCAAGTTAGATTTCTACCTCCACATCTTTCCAACGAATTTGATACTTAACCTTTTGAATTCTCTACCAACTCCTTTTGGTCGGTCAACAAAGCACAACTTCTTCGTGA